>JANTOP010037337.1:0-25471 GCA_027564815.1 Symmerus nobilis | reverse complement strand
GAGGGAGGGGGGTCTCAGGAAACGTTACGTAACGGTTTCCATGAAAATAAGGCTTAGGTACTTTTTTTAAAATACTCTCTTTTTATCGCTAATGTACCGAACCGATCTATATCTGCTATATTCAAATGCAAAATGCAACAATTCCACTTGTTGTAAGAAACCACGAAGCTCGATGCTTTATCTATTGTCAGAAAGATTTTTATTTTCTCCAATTTCAGTACGAGCAAACTGACAAGGGGCTAAAAAAGCATAAACATGACAAAAGAGGAGGAAGTTCGTCTGTAAGGTTCCCATCGCTATTTATTGCAACAAATCTTGTCTTACATAAAATTTCGAATCTGTTCCAACAATTTCCTATTCTTCCTTACGACTTTTGCTGTCGGTCTGTGCAAGATGAAATAATTAAGCGAAAGAATATGCAAAATATGTCATCTTTATTTCGCTTTCACAGTCATGTTGAAAAAACATGAAATTATACATAAAGAAAATAAAGATAACAATACGAGCAACACGAGCAACGTTTGTAAAAAAGTTCTGCCCATCTGTGTTGCAGCGAAACGGCAGAGAGAACTGACGGTTGTTTTAACCAACGATCAAGTAGATTGGATAGATGAGGAAGACCTGGATTTGACCGAATGTCTACCCGAAATTCAAAACGACTAATCATCGAGAATTCCTGTTGTCGATATAAATACTATGATGTATTGCCCGTGGATGGATGCATAATATTTGGATACATAAAAAAACAAGTAATAAAAGTAATATATCGTAATAAAATGGTATAAGGGAGAGTGCCCACCTCGGTGCCCACCTATTGCCACTGCCCAGCTATTGGCACCCATCAGTTCTGAAGTTCGTGGCGATGACATCGGCAATGTACTTAGTGTCAAAGTTTCATCTCATTAAGCGTTCACTTTTCATAAATCATTGAGTTGTGTGCACGTATTGCTGTAGTCGCACGGTGATCGAAAAATTAAAAAATACGAAAAAATCGATTCTAGTCTAATATCGTTCATCTTGGTTAAGTGAATTTTCAAGTGTTTTTCATCAATATAAAAGGATAAATATGAGTGGAATTCTTAGTTTGTTCTTTATTCTTCACGGTTTCATGGAAACCAAATATTTCGCATCATGTCAGAATATCGTCAGTGCCCACCTACTGACACCCTTGAAATGATTTCAAACCGCGTGAAGCGCGGGAAAGGCGAACATAATTTAACCCATTTTTTGTCACTTATTCCTAATAAAATCTGACAAATAATTTTTACAGTTCAAACGGTCAGTGGGAACACTGAAAGAATGAACAACACATAAAAATTAATAAACTACTAGTGTTTATGCTTCATTTTCGATTTTTTACAGCGAAGTGTAAATGGGTGCCAGTAGCTGGGCACCTCTTTTTGTCGATTTTCGAGACTTTTCGAGCTAGATCGAGTGCCAAAGTCGCATTTCTCGAAATTTTTAAGTTCCGCTTGTTAGCTATTGAACTCAGCTTTCAAACGAAACTGAGAGCTCCGCATAATTATGGTGCAAACAAAAGTTATAGCCTCAAGACCTTAGGGTGGCAATAGGCACTCTCCCTTACTTAATATATATATATAAGATATTAGGACCCCGTATGTAAATTTACTTCAGTCAATTTCTAAATTAAATTTCTAAGAAATTTCTGAATGAACATATAATAAACTGTATATCGATCGAATTGTTAATCCTTTAAGAGAATCTGTGCTAATTGCAGAACTATAACTGCAGAAATTAAAGAGTTATGATATAGATTTTCAGGCCCTGTCATGAAGACTCGACCTGTGGGAAATAAAAATTATTTTCTCCAAAAAATCATTAGAAAGATGCCTCTAACTTATTTCCAACTATTTTCAATGTACCTTAGGTATAGATGGGGGGGGGGGGGCGTCCATTATAAGCGCGGATACAGTATCTTTACTAAACTCAGAAGAGACTCCAACCCAAGCTCTATAAGAAAGCTTTATACCGAACATGCCATACATTATCCAATATTCTCCTAATAAGAGCTTCAAGTTTATAAATTTACTATAAACTCAAACTTTATATAAGTTCCGATTTATTATCCATGTTACAAATTTTAAAGCTCTAATTCACAGTATTTGTATTTTTTCTGTTAATACCATTTATAATCTTTACCTACCACCATTCTCGCGTAATAAATATATTATGGTTAGTTACTATAAATGTAAATATCGACTTTAACCACTATAGTTGTTGTGAAAGTTAATTAAGTCGATTAAGCGGTTTTATTCCATGCTCGAAAGTACAAAGAGAAAATAAAAATTGTAGGTACGAACCAATTTTATAAGAAAGTTCCTAAAAAAAAATATGTGCGCTGCTTGTTTAAAATTCGTGATTCGTTTTTGGGTCGAAATGGATTTTGGTTAGAAAAAAATTCTGGGTCCCCTCTAAGAGAGAGAAATTTCTTGGGTCCAAATGGTTTGTGGGTAACCCTGTAAGAAAAAAATTTTGTGTCACCCTGCAAGAGAAAAAAATTATCAAGTAAAAATTTTTGGATCACCCTGTAACAGAAAAAATGGCTTCAGTATTTGGCGTCTGCACACTGTACTTGCATTTCCTACCTCAATTTAACTGGTTTTGACGTCTGATGTCTGACTTCAGTATATTTATTTTCGGTATGGATATATTTCGAAACGACTGGCAATCGAATACGAATATAGTATTTGGCGTCTCCACACTGCACCGACATTTATTTTCGGTATGGAATACATTCCTCTTTATTTTCGGTATAGAAGTCATTCTAAACGCTGGCAAGCCAAATGTCCAACCAACTTCCGTTACATCAATTTTTGGTTTACTCTCGGCAAAGAAGTTTCACTTCAATAATATTTACTACAATTATTTTTTTCAATTCTTAAAGTCTAAAAATAGTGAAAAAGAATGTTAAAATAATTATCGTAAATCGTGCCATTATGTATTTAACTCCAGGAAATATAAATATTATTAGGAAATTTTAATTAGAATTTCTGGAAAATAAGCTTAATTTTCTTAACATAAGATAATTAAAATCGTATTAAAATTGTAGATTTCAGAAGCTACCATGTTAATGCTTCAGATTGTTTAAGTAATATTTTGCGTACCCATGTATCGTCATTAGCTTTTTATGTATATTGAATAAAGGTCTGGCAAAAATATTATAATTCAATGTACAATGTACATCAACAATCTGGGGCGTAAAATAGCTATAACTTTTGAATGTTACGTCCGATTAAAAAACTAATGATATCAAATCCACCACCTGCAAATAAAATTGGATAAGTCATTCATTATTTCTTATATTAATATCAGACAAGATTTTAAGATAATCTAATCATCAACCTTCAGTTTATGTTGATCAAAACATAATGTTGTTGACTAAAACATTTAACTCATAATAATTCCCTATATAAAAGCATAAGTAATTAATATGCCGAATGGTACAGATCAAACTATCGTACTTTACTAAAACGGTTAGTTTTATAGTCTTATGTGGTTATGCCCGTAGTTCCCATTTTTAATAAATGATAGAACAATAGTCGGATTCGAACGGTCCCGGCATAAAAAATAATGCATTTTGATATGCATCTTTTCTTGAAACTGGTTATTCCATTATTTCTTTTTCAAATCGAACGTAACGTAAGTAAACAATAACCTATGTAAAGTATTAATAGAAAAACCATGTAAAGACATGGAGAAGATATAGTAATACGATGTAATTTTATTTTATACCTAACATACTTGTTATACAAGTATATTATCAAATAAAATAATAACGACAAATTTACCACGAAAGTCACGGATATACTTGAAGATACTTCCACTAATCACACTAGTAAAAATACAAAATTTCGTAGAAAATAAGAATTATGAGGAATAACATCTCCTATAATCACCCTCTAGAATTTCTTCGGGCCTTATCTTTACCCAGTGACCAGAAATATAAATAAATTTATCACATCTATCAAATATGAGACTATTTTGGGAGTTCAAAATTAGGGTGACGTTATTTTGAAATAAGAGATGAAGAATTTTTGAAAATATTAAAATCAAATTAAACCAGAAAAGGGTGGCAGAGGTTATTGTGGTTTAATTGTAATAAATATTTCCACAACGATAGCATAACAAACAATTTATTTTTGGAATCAATTGCTAACTTTTCCTTGTAGCGGTTATAGCATTCTGTGATGACATTAATAATTAAAATAATTGGTAAACGATAATTTGGCAAAAACATCATTATTAAGTAAAAATGATTAAAAATACGTGACGTTTCTAAAAAAACCGCAATATATTTTAATTTTTTTCATAAAGAACCGAAATATTCAAAACAAATAAAAAATATTTGCTCATATTTTTTGGCTTATAATATACATTAAAAAATCTGAGAAATATTACAAATAAATACGTGCTTAGCTTTACAAGTAAATATTAACTTTGTGAGATTTTTTTTACCGTCCAGTAATATGAAATGAAAATTAGGCGGATGATATCAAAAGAATTTTTAGGATAAAACAAAAAAAAACCCCCAATAAGGTACTTAATGGCAAACAATTAAATTAAATTTTTTATTCGTAGTTGTATAATGTGTACAATTGTACCAGTACATGTTATGTTTAAAGATGACTTTTGTCTATTGGTCAATTTTTTTGATAAATTATTCATTTTCATTATATTCAATTTCCATCCAAATATCGAAAAAGGTAAATAAGTTGGATGAAATATGAAAAATAATATTTGTATTTAACTGACTAACTGGAATCTCCGTTTAAATTCCAATCCGTTAGAATTAAAAATTACTTTAAAGTTATCCCCGGTACATCTTTAATAAATATTTAGACTTATTCGTCCATAATTCATTTAAAATATTTAATTTCATACATTACCCTATTTCCTCTATTTACTATAGAACTGCTACTGAGAAATAAAAACACAATCGGGGAAAAACGATAAACATTAGGTATCATAATCAAAGTCATTGATGGTTACTACTAATTTGCATTGATTATTAATTATTAAAATCCCTAAATAATAATTATTTAATAAATCTTGAAATCGAGAAATTATGAGCAGCAAATTAATAATCCTTAATTTTTTCTCTTTTCGGTTTGGATTATAATTACTTATTTAAATGGACAGGTATTTTAGATGTACGATACAATTCTTTTTCATTTGTAGAAGTCTTATTTTAAGCCAAAGGAATATTATTAAGACAAAAAATGTTCAGGAAGATGGCATCAGCCTTGTTTTAACTTCAAAATATTATTTTTACAGGTATTAGACAACCGGTGGTCACAGATATATGTTAATGTACCGCTTCCAATAAATACCAAACTTTTCATAATAAATGGTTGATTTTAAAAATTCATGAATCGCTTCCAAAAAATATATAAAATTTAGAAATTAATTACAGATAGTATACAAACATTGGTCTTAAATATGTTTGTACCCCATTTAAATATTAGCTCTTAATTTTTACCGATATTTAAATCCTTAATCTACAAACTTTTCACTATAAAATATCAAATATTTTGAAGCAAATAATTATTTAACTAGCTTAAGAGAAAAAATCAAATGTAAAAAAGAAATAAAGATTAAAATCGGCTTGAGAAAAAATGGTCTTAATCCGATTAAAGTCGTAAAAATTTAACTGCTCGGGTCAAGTGGGCTTCTTGCACCAGACACTTAATTTATTCGTTTATGTAGTTATGAATTATGCTTAAAATATTACAAGACAAGATAGTCATTCAAGTTACTGTAACATAATTTTAAAATTAATTCTAAGAGAAAAGGGATAAATCACAGATTTATTTTACAAAGCATATATTGCACAAATTGAAATTGAATTCGCTTGGAAGAGACTCTAATATCTTCTGACTGTAAATGATATAATACTCCCGAATGCAGAAAATTATCGCTTTCATTGAAATTTTTTATTAAAATTAATCCATGAATAAAAGTCAATTTTCTATCAAATTTTAAAAAATATGTTAAATTTAATATTTATAATACATTTTGATTTTTTTTAAATATTATATGTACTTTCTAAAGATTTTAGTTAATTAATTATGTAAAATGTAGAACGGCTATAAATCTTAATTATAATAAATTTATGTGTCACAAAATCACATTTTCTTAATTAAAAATTAATCGGTTAATTAATAATAACCTATATTTATTTTAGAAATGCTTTGAATTTAAAATATAATATTGTACTTATATCCTATTAATGGGGATTGGAGAAATGTTTATTTATAAAATTATTGTTCAGTAAATTTAAATATTTAATTTAATTTTTTGATTGCCGAAAATCCCATTAAGAAATTAAAAATTAAAATCATGTTTCGAATTAATGAAATTTTCAAAACAATTGAGATTTATGATAATAATCATTGGATACAAATATTCAAATCGAAATTTCATTCCGAAGATCATAAAACTGTTAAGCAATTTAGTTCCAAAAATCATAAATAGTGAACTATTCTATGTTAATTACCAATAAGAAGTATCCCTGATTATATTCCCGGATATGGGATTCCAGACGAATTTATGATCAACTACATATATGTTAATGCTTCATTAAAATTCAGAACATGATATATGTTTTAATTTTCTTAGCGGTTTTTTCTTAACTTATATACTTTATTGTAACTTGAAACTTTTTTAAGCCAAATTTTTAATTTATAAATTAAAAGTTGTCTCTCTCGTGTACAAAATGAACGAATATTTTGATATATAGTAAGTGTATGTATTATTTTGATATATACATTCTTTAAGTTATTTATTTACCCTAACAAATGGATAAATGCACCTTTACATCGCTTTTCATATCAAATTATATATTTCCAGATATACTCTTTTGTTAAGAGAAAATTTATATAAGAATTACATTAAAATAAATCAAAATGAATTTTTCTAGACGTTTTTAAAATCTTATTGCAGATGGGGTAGGTATATTAATATAGGTTTATTAAGTTAAGGGATTTAGTTTTGTCGAGGAAGGTAAAGCGATGTCTAGGTATATTTATATATATAAATATGAATATGCATTTCTATAAAAAGAAAAGATAAATATTTACACAAATTTTAAATAAAAAAAAGCCAAAAAACCGAAGAATCTTAAAACAAACACAAATAAAATTTTAAAACAAAAAAAAATTATATTTATACACCCAAAAAATATTCAACATTAATTAACATCATGAGATCCTTATCAAAATGAAAAATTTCATATATAAAAAATGGCTAAAATAAATTCATTATAATAATTTTATCCGATAATTAAATTGGTCGGCGAGAGTAAATTTAAATTTAAATTCTACTTTGTGTATCAATATTTAAAAACAGAAATTTCGAAAACGTCATTTCATTAACTACTTACTTTATCTCAATACAATTTTATTGTAATATAAAAATTTACGAAATTGTTTAATATTTTTGAGGAAAAAAAGGAAGCTCAAAATTATGCATAATAATTAGTAATTTATCGACAAAAATTTCAATCACAATCAAATTGTATCCTAATTAAATATTATTGATGTTAATTTATTAATCAATTAACTTTTTTAATTGTAAATAAATATTCTTGTTTTCTTAAATTTGTATACAATAAACATGTAATAATTAAATTAAAATTTTTAATAATAGTTACAAAAAAAACGTATGTTCATTTTGTATTATTGTTAACAAATAAATAAATTATTCCTTAATTAATTAATCATTTGTATCTAGAATTTATAATAAATTTAATTATATAGTAGCAAATTATTGGTTTTCAATATTATTATTATTATTCTATCAATACTGCTAAAAAATAATTATCAGATTTTTTAAATAATTAAGTAAGTAAGTAATTAACTACCGAAAATTATATAACAAGGGTTAGTTACTCCGGTATTAGATGCTACTAACTTTTTATAGAGGTTGTGAAACATTAGTATATCAGATATTTCTTGATATTTCATAAGATATTTTGTACTTAATAATAAAAAGTAGAATCATGAGCATTTTATTTAATTAAAATAAATAATAATTAAAATTATGTTGATGTCAACAATTTACCGTCGCATAATGTCTTCTATGGTGAACCCGGTACGTTTTGGTGGTTGTGGTTGCGGTGGTTGAAGTTGAGGGGGCATTGTTCTATTTGATGTCACCGATATTCCAGTTTTATTAGTTGTCGAATCAATTTTAGCAGGGCCTGGTAACCCTTGTGGAAGACCAGTTAAACGAGAAATGCTACCCGCTCCTGATAGTTGATGGTGAATCGTAGGTGGTGGAATTAATGAGGAATGTGAAATATCTGGTGGTAACGGTGGTGGTAAAATAATTTCATCTGGCGATTTAATCATTGAATTACCAGATAAATTAAGGGCATGGGTCATATGGTGTGAACCAGTAGAACCTACATACGGTCGTCTCATATTAATTAGATGTGGTTCCGAATCGATGCCTAACGATCGTTTTCGAATGCCTGATGGCATACCACCTATAAAACTTGCATCTGTATCCATTATTCCACTTGTTACGGTTGAAGTGATTGTTGAGGAAGGTGACAAATTACTTTTATGATGTAAGTCCCTTCGGACATGTAACATCGGTATATAGGTTTCAGCATTTTTCATATTAATTATTGTATTTCGAGAGTTTATTTTCATTAAATTATAATCAATTACTGAAGGTGAATGGGAATGTGAATGTGGATGAGAATGTTGATGTGTCACCATAATCCCTTCATTTCTTGGTCTCATTGTATACTGACTTGTCCCATCACCATCATGATGGCAATGCGTGACTTCCGGCGCATCAATATTATCATCTTTTAAAACCTCCTTCTTAATGTTTATATTCCTTGAAACAAACTCTTCCTCATCATATTCCTCTAATTCATCGTCTTCCTCTTCCGAATCCCCATCTTCATGCCGTAAATTTCCCGAACTACTAGTAGGTGGCGGAGATCGAAGCTGAGGTTGATCGATCGGTGAATGAATCGGTGAATCAACCTCTAACACCGTATCATCTTCATCACCGCTCACATTTCGATCATCATCTCCAACATCTAATACTTCTGAAGGTACATCTCCAACAGCATGGGTCAAAGCATGTCGCCTCAGGTCACAATTTCGTCGAAACACTTTACCGCATGATGAACATTCGTATGGCTTATGATCGGTATGGGTGAGTAGGTGGGTTTTTAAGTTTGATCGTTGATTAAAGCTTCGGCTACATACAGAACATTTATGGGGCGATTCTTCCATATGTAGGATTTTATGGACGGCCAATGTACGGGATTGACAGAACCCTTTACCACATTCCGTGCATTTGAATGGTTTCTCTTTTGAATGAATGTATCTGAAAGAAATTCAAACATATATATAAATAAATCGAGGATTGACTGTTTCTATGTTCAATAAATTACAATTAAATTATAATATACGTAATCTTAAATGATTCCCATTTAGAATTAAGTTACGTTTAACATACCAATTTTAAATGTCAAAATTTAATCTTATCTAATGCAATTTAAATTTATATTTAAAGTTAATTGAATAAATTAACTATTAATAAATTCAGCGTCCAATCTGAATAAATCAATCGTATATAAGATTTATGCTAGAAAATGAACGTATTCGTAGATAAGTATAATGAAGTTGCGTGCAATATAATGACTTTGCGTGATTTTCTTATATTTCAGACGTATAATATTAAAACATAGATAATTTTGATATGCACATCAAAATTTGAAAGTTGATTTTAAATTTAAATCTCTATTTAATTAAACTATTCTTTCTTTTAAGTATTTTACTGATATATTTTTTCTTATTCTGAAACTTGTACTTCAAGAAAAATTTCAGCTAATCTTGGTTTTATCAACTTTAATCATGGTTGATCGCTATTCAAATTAATTTCTTTATTTGAGAAATAATAAATGTGATATAAAATAAATTCTTTTCGAATAGTATTTATTTAAAAATTACGAAGTGAAATTAATTTATTTTGCATGAGATCTTTCATTTTGCAGAAAGTCTCTTATCTGTCTCTTAATGGAAACCACTCACCTTTTTGGGCGGAGTAGCACTAGTATGTGATAATAATAATGTCTTAAGAATCGGCTCAGTAATCTTGTAATTTGAATAATTATTTAGTCATATAGGCAGCTGTTACTACTTGCTTACTTGCTCAATCGAATACATAAAGTAGTTTATAGCAATTTATTCTATTCCAACTATCTACAATCTAATCCATTTGCGAGAAGTGGTCATATGGCTTGTACTTATAAATTATTACATTCAGGGCTATCCATAGAATAATTTACTAGTGTTTTTTAGTGATTAAACGTGCATTTGGAACAGAATGTAATATTCGCATGCAGAATAACAACAAATGAATAAAACATTTTTTCCAGGAGGTTAATTATTTTCATTCCCATACCAAAATATCATAAATTATTTTTAAGTGACACTGATTTTACAGATTGATTAAAAATCCAATTAAGTTACCAGATAAAATTTTTTATATAATTTCAAAGAAGAACATGCAAAAAAAATACTCAGTTGATATGATAATGAAAATGGATTTTCGTATAAAATGCAAAATACACATATATAATAAAAGAATATAACTGAATCCCAAATTTAGAATACGAAGAAGTTGATCTTTTATAACATTCAACAACTTTGCGATTGTATTTTTTTATCACGTTTATTAATACAGATTACAGTGAATTTAAAATTTTGAGATGATTGGTGTTATTCAAGAAGAACGATCATTTTAACACGAATAATAACGACTGCAATTTTAACTGAAATATAGTATTTTATAATAATCTTTACATATTTGCATAACTTAATGTTCATTAAAATTTACATTTTATGTACAAGAATCTTCTAATAGGGCAACTCTATGGGATTTGCCATGAATGCTAATTTGTCTAGTCAATTTTAGTAATAGTATGCTATATGGTAGGTTGTAAAAGTCGTGTAGTAACGGGTTAAGAAAAGGCTGTTGATATTAAAAATTTCCCCGTCTAAATAATGATTTCAGTTAACCAATTAATGTTAAAGAAAAATCAACTTTATATCTTTCCTTACAATCTTCAATGTAATGGGCTTCATAATATCTGTAATAAAGTCATGCTCATTTTATGCAATCTTAGCTTGTTCCTTAGAAGAAAAAAATTAATAATTTATGCGCAATCGAATTATTATTTTGTATGTATATCGCTTATAAATGCAACTTAATATTATAATAATAATTTGTCGAAATGTTCGTCAGAATTTCACTACTTTCAACGAACAATTAGCAATTCCAACCGACTACAGTCTAGTAAGTTTTATTAAGTATAATTTAAAGTATATCAAGTATTTAATGAAGAAAGAAAAATACTAATAAAATGCGTATATATGTACATTGTACAATCACCTGCATTTTCATATTAAAAAATATATAGGCAATTTATATAAGTACTTAACATGCAGTGTATATATTCAAATTGAGATTTATTCAGACTCAGACTTAACTTTTAAGATCATATTATACTATACCCTCGGTAATATACACGTACAACTGTGTATTTATATTATGATGATTTATGATGGAAAATGACTTGGGGCTAGGCGTAATTACAGACCTATTGTGGTCAACGCCGACAGCATTTTGTGGACCACAAGTTTAAAGTCAGAACGATTATTTTGAGATGGTGTTAAAGGCAAGAACCAGTTTTATTCTTTCCTATACAATATTTATTTACTTTATTTTTTGTTGTAAAGGCTTTTAGAAGTTAAGGTTGCTGAACGATCGATTTGCATATCATAAATTTATTGACACTGATTTTCAAAATATAGTCAAACAATTGCTAGATCTTATAAAATACTTTGCTAATAATAAAATAAGTTTTCAATAATTCAGTGGTGGTTTACCAATATTTTTTTGGTGGCAATACTATTAAAACTGATGCATTCACCATCGTATATTTTTACATACGGTCTTAGGCAAGGTACACAGTATACACACCTACATATTAAGAATAACAATTCTTAAGCATGAAGGTATATCGTATATCTCTTCTGATGTTAAGTCGACATCGTAGATCTTCTTATATCGCTGGTTTATGTGAGAATCTTAAGGAATTGATACAGGCAGACACTAATTTATATATTTTGATTTTTAAATTTCTTCTACTTTTATTATCTAGAAGCACACGTCCGAAATACCGTGTAATTGTACCAATATACTTAAGAATCTCAAAAGCTGGTCTTAAATCCTTTTCAAACTAAATATCGTACAAAAATACAACGATAAGCTATCGTGATCCAGAAAATTCTATTAAACCGTAAATCAATGATCGTACAGCGCACCTCAATCAATGGCCTACTGTATCGATTCTTTTCATTTTAAGTCTACATTAAAGTTAAAAAAATGTCATACAAGATTTTTGTATAACAAATCGATGCCTCTCGTCTGTATCTAATCATATATCAGAAAAAGAATATCTTAAAATTAATGATTTTCTTTTTTAAAATCTTAAATTTCGTAATAGACTTATAAGTTTTTCGATCCCCAAATAACTCCCGAAAAAGATTTTTAGATCATTAGACGACATAAGTATACCATGATGTTTGCCAACAGATTATGAATTTAATTAAAGTATACAGTTAAATAAGATAAATTTCTTGAAATATTTCAATCATATTTTTTATGTGAAGTCAAATTTCAATTTTTATTATTCAATTCTGGATTAGTCTCTCTTAATAAATTAAAAAATATATCTTATGAAAAGTATAAGTATTCTATCGACAATCCGATTATTTCCATCGAATTTACGAAATATATCAAAGCATAAAATGAAAACTCGAAAAGAGGCAAATCGAATGTCAAGTGTAAAATGGATAAAATTATACACAGAACAAAATATGAAGAATAAGAAACATGGAATTCGAAAGAAAGTTGTGGATCGCAATGGAAAATTGACTCATTACCAATTGATTTAACCATGGTTTTGTAGTTTTAACGCATTAGGTAATAATAGCAGTTGACAATTTTAAATATATCTTATGAAATTCTATGTATGTATAATATAATATATAATTCAAAATTATCCTGATAAATATTATGGTAGCGGTTTGGATGGGCTAAACGGTGGACAACCCTGTTAGTATATTGTGAATTTTGTCAATGGAAAACCATGTACAAGCAAATGTGAAATATATCACTTTGCTTATACATACTTGTATATAGTATGTTTACGTATTTCAAATCTCTTGCTTTTTTTACACGTAATTGAAATTTTACCCCAAGGCTGAAAACTTGGTATTGATTTTAATGGAAATATGTATAGATAGATATATACATATCTTATACACAGAAGATGTAAATTTAAAATTTATTTAAGTTATAATCAAACAATTTTGTTGGTCGTATAGCTCTAAAAACAGTAATGGAAAAAACAAATTGTTCATTTATAAA
This sequence comes from Symmerus nobilis, assembly GCA_027564815.1. Taxonomy (NCBI): domain Eukaryota; kingdom Metazoa; phylum Arthropoda; class Insecta; order Diptera; family Mycetophilidae; genus Symmerus; species Symmerus nobilis. Next base: position 11,986 of record JANTOP010037337.1, on the reverse strand, counting down.
AATTGTAGTTTATCTGGTTGGGTACAAAAAGGTCCCTGCAAATTAAAAAATATTTCAATACTAAGAACTGGATAGAAAATATAACTTTACATCTATCTAGATAAAAATTCTTCCTATAAAATCGTTATGAATATTTTAAACTGTCCATCTATTTCGAAATATAGTCCTAAATATATTATTGCGATAGAAAACCGATAAAATGTTTCTCACAAATGGAATACTAATGAAAAAAAATGTCTTACAATCAATCTTCCGCAATTGATCAACTATATTAATCTGCTATTTCTTGTACCTCATATCGTGCATATTGAACATGATGTACAGAAATTTCATTTTATTACAGATGTTTTACGGTTAGTGTGGTTAATAGCAGAAATAACTCTTCTATTACAAATAAATCCACAAATATAATTTATGTGGAATACAAGAAGTGCGATAGAATTTGGACTTCTTGAAACGAGGATTTCACATACACTTGAGATAATAAGGAAAATTAATTAACCAATGTCTTCAAAGTTTTCAGATTTATTTAATATAAGACAGATAATAATAATAGGATAAAATTCAAGCTAATTAGTTCGGCTTTCTAAGAGCTAACTGTGTACAGACAGCATATGATAGAATTGATGTTACAATAAAAAGAGTTCATTGTACTCCGAAAAACAGTTTTTAATAAAATACAAAGTACGAAGTAAGACTTAATATACATACATCCTTGATGATAACTCACTCCAATCCCATCCCAGTTTTATCTCCATAAGACGAAGCATCTTATTCGCCACGAACAAAAATTACGATGCCACCTTGTAAATATTACTAATGACGTAAAATATAATCTATTTAGGATATTTTATATCAGATTTGGGAAGATCATTAATTTTATATTCCATCGAAATCTTTGAATTGATATTCGACGTTAAAATAAAATAATGTCATGTAATTCGTAATATTTAATTAACCCTTCCCTACTGCTGGAGTTACGACGTCGCATGATACTTCTTCAAATATAGGAGTATGGATAATATTATGATACTTCTGTCTCTTAAAGGGTTAGCATCTTTCTTAAAAGATACCTTAAAATATTAACTTTTGATGATATACACATCAAGTTCCTCCTATACCTGTATACAAAATACAATTAAAAAATATTATTCTTATGATATTCTTATTCTGGTTAGATTTTAAGATGAACCTGATAGAATTTATCCATCCTGAAAAATATATAAAATGTGTCTACATCAGATTTTAGTTGTATTCTCTTTAGATCAAATACACCAAAGACCGGTTCTTAGTGAATATAAGAATAAAATACTTGTAGATATAGCGTATATAGCTTAAGAAAATTGAATGCCTGTTATACAGTATAGAGATTAATATGTAGGTTATTATTTTTTTTTTTTCCCGACATTAAAAACATTTAATTTTACACCCGAGATGGCTATTATTGGTTATTAACTCGGTAAGAAATTATATTTACAATTCTTTCAATTTAAAATTAAATGAGAATTTTTCAGATAAAATTTTTTTTGAGAAATATTCATTAATATGGCTTTTAGGGAATTATAAATGGATTGGTTTTTATTATAATAACATGTAACCGTGGTAGTTAGTACAAAGAAGTATCAAAATTTCTAGAAATTAATTACTGATTAATGAATTGTATAGAATACTATAGATTTTTCTCAGTAGGTAGAAGTTATATTTAAAATCCATGTTGAAATATGTTAAATCAAATTAGAATATTATTAGTAATTCAGCGAGGAAATGTAATTAATTTTATATTATTTTCAACTTAGTTAGTTTCAACTCTGAACCCTGATGAATATAAAACAGAGAAATGTATACCATAAATTATATTAAATTTATTTAAATACAGAATTTGCGAGCAATAAACAAGTTACCATACTGTGCAAGTATACGAGTACAATGTACAAACGGTACATGTAATAGACAAACTCGTATACTTTGAATATTATTTAAAAGTAAATCGGCTATCGATTAAGTAAAGGTTAAAACTATTATCGGTAAATCGATCTCTAATAATAATAAAATAGAAATAAATTAGTCGAATTTATTTGAATAAATGACCAAGTAGGGACATTCCATAATATTACTTCGTTGCAGATAATATCTGATCCTGATCGTCATAGGAGTAAACACTTGTAAATTTAGGTAAACCTTGAATAAAATAAAAATATTAAAATTATTACCTGTGATCCCTTAAGTGATCCTGTCGCCGAAAAGCTTTTCCACAAATGTCACATGAATATGGCCGTTCATCGGTATGTGTTCGTTCGTGAATTAATAAATTATAGGATTTTGTAAATTGCCTCTTACAAAACTTACAAATGAATTGCTTCTTCGGTCTCGATGCACGGCCCGGTGCACGTAACCGATTCTGCATACCGGGCGGAACACCGGGTGAATACAATCCGGCCGCTGATGCAGCGTTCGGGAATGTGAATGTACCGGGACCGGTAGGGGACGGTCCCGGTGGTCCAGTTAAAAATGAACCTGGTAATGGATACAAACCACCCGGTGATGTAATACCAGGTTGTTGATTACCACGGGGTAGCATTAACGCCGCAGCCGCTTCTCGCAACGCTAACTCTTTACGTTTATCCGCCATCATGGCAATCAATTCATAACCAGAATTTCGTTTTACCGATGTTTCCTTTGCAATAACATCATTCGGTTCTAATAAATTCGAATACATATTTGGTCGCATACTTCGTGATGGCAATACTGGCACGAATGCTGATTGTTCACGGTGATGGGCTGCTTGGTTTAGCATTCCAGCAGCTAAATGCTGTTGATAAGTTAGCTGAGCTTCAAATGCACTATTCGCTGAATTGCTAGCGGATGATGATCGACCGCCAGATGTACTTCGTATCGAATTTGGTGATGAGCTTAAATTACTTCCAGCCTGACTGTGTAAGAATTGATCGATACGGGATCGTACTAATGGTAGTGCACGATCTTCCATCGCTAATGCACTACCACCACCGCCCTCAGTGGGCATAGTTCATATAAAAAATACTAAACCTAGAAAGAGACAAATCGAGAGTTAATTCGACATTATCAAGAATTACACTTTCAATGCAGATATTAAATTAATTTTATTCAATCTTATCTAAAGTCAATAATTAGACGCAAAGCAAAATAATAAATATAATAAATTGGTACTATTAAATATACTGGCTTTATACAGCAGTCATACAAGCCACAGTCATTTATCTACGCGGACATGCGGGAAAAACATTTTTTAAATGATAAGACTTTGTGTATCTATTAGCAAAGAGCTACTTCATGTTATAAAACAGCAGTTCCTTATCTAAAGCAAAGATTTTTAATAATGTAATATTTTTTATCAGTATATTTAATCAACACACCTAACGGTTTTATAGAAATGATAGAGATTAATTTTTAAGGCAATCAAAAGTTAAATGTAGTTTTGTATTTCCATACTAGGATTAAACTCGTACAATGGTGGGAGTAATGAGTCGAAATGTCCGACTTTTTCAAAGTTTTATCCGGATTTTTCCAAGCCATTCTCCGATTTTCCCAAGAGATTTTTTTTTGGAAATTAACAAACTTTTAAAAATCTTTGTGAAAATAGCTAAATGTCTTGAAGATCAGAAACTTCAATCGCAATCTGAGAATTTTTTAGTAAATACATTATTCGTTAATTTAAACGGACAAGTCCTATTTTATTGGGGGTATGCCAAGTACACTTCTATTATTTTCTCTTATTTTTATACTTCGTAATCTCCATGATATAAATTCATTCAAAAATGATTGGATATTCAGATTATATCGTGAAAACTAAATTCTATTATCGTTTATATGGCATTTTATCTAGACCTATACCTATAAGAGATATTTATGTTTTGAATAAAAAAAAACTTTCGTTTAGGTGTTTTTAATGGAATGTACATAAAAATAAATTTTTAGTAAAGAACTGTATATTTAAATATTTGAACAAAAACTCGATTGTTTTTCAACTATCGGTTCGTATTAAAGTAAACTTTAAGTCACACAAATTTTGTAATATTTTATAGACAAAAGAGATTAAAGTTATAAATTAAAATAAACCTCGTGGTTTAGTTTAGGGCAAGCTATAGGAAACTATGTCTGTCTTTTCATTTTATAGTTAAAAATTTTTAAAACCCAAATTAACCTTTCAAATTAATCAAATTCCTATTGCTTATGAATATTTATGGTATCATTGATTAACCTATAATTATAATTTATAGTTTATGTTCACGATATTTTATAATAAATAATTAAATATATAAATATTAATTAGATGGTATATTATGATTATATCAATATGGGTTGATAGCGAATTTTAAAAGAAATGTTTAACTATGACCTTTGAACACTATCGCTGCTTCTTATATCAAAAGTTGACAACAATAACTAAGATTATGTATCTAACACCGGTAGGAATTTTTAATTATGGTCTCCGCTACCTGGGTTACATCTATTGTTAACATTTTTTCTCGTGTTTTATTTTTTATTCATTTTTCCACTTCACAAATTATTCTGAATGAAAAATCAAGGTCTAGAATATTATACTGACAGTTTACCCACAACCCCGATATAAATAATACATAATACATAACTTATATAATTTGGTGTGAAATTCTAATTAAGTTTATCATTTTATGGAAAGGAAAAAAAACAGCATAATAATAAATTAAAAATATGAGCTAAAAACACGCTAAGTCTCCATATAAATCAATACGCTACCGTTTTAGGCACATTAATACTTTTGTCTTACTTCAATAATAAATTAAAATTAAAATCAAAAATATCAAAAATTGTTTTAATTAATAGAATTATAAACCAGCAGCAAATTAATGTAAATTGGTACATTAAAATCTCGCCTACACAATATGAAAAAAAATTATAATTTATAATATTAATATAGAAAATATATATTACAAAAGTGGTAAGCAGATATTCCATATTAATGGATATTAATATTTGATCATTTACTACCTAATATATTTATTTTGTATCGCTTTTGTATGATTTTGATTTGTACATCAGGGATCCCGAAACTTTATTTCGAATCATCGTATGAAATGCTTTAAAATATTCACTTTAAATTTCGTATTTATGAACGTCAACGCGATCAATTTGTTTCGTGAACCCTGGTTATATTTCATATAATAATATCCAACCACGAGCGTTTATGTAGATAGTAACGTTGATTTTGTGTTGGTGGCTTTTATTATTTATTGGTGACGAATAATTTTTATTATGCATTCATCGAATATAACACTTTTGTAGTTTTGCTTATGAGACAATTATAATATCGCTACAGTACGAGTGTATACGATTTTTTTTTTAATCTTTCAACTAAAATCATTCTCTCATAAGTCAGGCTGTAAATCGTTGTATTACTTTTATCGCAATGATTAAAATACAAAGAGATGAAATTTTGTTACGATTACAATACTTTCCAATTACTTAAGTAAGCAACGATCGATTCAGATTTAATTGATCTCGGCAATTCACATTTTTATGTTTGATGTAACATGCCCACTTCATGTGGAAGATAGTGTATCGTGTCATTTAATTGAACTCCTTAAGATGCTCTGTGTATAGTATACATACATAAATTTAATTAAGAAATACTGTACTTCGTTGTATTTATTAAAATTAAATTACTACTGAATACTAGTAGTTTTGGTTGCATTTTATGGAAGCTGTTATTGTTTAAGTACTTTTATTATTACACCTTTATCCGAATAATACAATTGAATTGCAAATTCATTTAATTTACAATCCAATAAAATGAAGTGATTTATAATTGAATGAGTCATAAATGAGTGCATATCTACTACCAATTGAAATAAAATATTAATTGTCATAAAATGGTGTATTTTCATCCTTGTAGATTCAGATTCTAAGAAGGTTTGTGAATTGCAGGCGAATTAAAATGTTGTCCGGTAATGTTCTTTTTAAAATTGGACACATCCAAAATTTTTTCTAAGTAAATAGAACGAACGAGATAGACTCGTGCTACAAAGACACCAAATCCTTATAATCAATGTTGACGGACATCGACCAATAAATTAGGCAGATAAAAGCAGCACAAATATTTGAATTTTAATTTATAATTAAATATAAAAAGGACTTTACACAACAGAGGTTTTTAACTTGCATATTTCTTTAACTCTCCCAATCGTCTTCAAAATGGAAAAAGGGCGGATATAACACCCAATTTCTTTCAATATTTATAACAATAGAGATCGTGCAATATCTTAAGTCTCAGTGATTATTTGAACAATTTTTAGTGTAGAGGAGACTCGGCTACAGTTGACAGTATAAAAAGTGGATTTTTTCTTCTACAAATAACCAGACAAATTCCCATTCAATCCGGTCTCTCCTAAATAAACATTTCAATGAAAAATATGTGGAAAATTGTTGCAAATACATTTATTTTCTTATCTTACATATATAATCCCAACGACATGATCACAAATTGAATAAACAACAAAGAAGCAATGTTAGTATTTTAAAGACAATACATAAATCAGGGTATGGATTTTTCTGAACGAACATTTTTCCAAAGATACATATATCCAAAGATATTTCCTAAAGATATTCCATACCCTATCCTTTCTTTCTATCTTGGTATACTACATAATAAGAAAGAGTATAATAAACAATGAGAAATATGCTTGTTGCATGTGTTTTGGCTTGGGACAGACCATTATCATTACCATCATTTTCTTTTAGTCGGACGGACACTTAATTTTTTTTAGTTAGCTAATATACCATTATGGAGTATACCCTATTCTTTTACAGTTTATCTGAGACAATAGTTCTTTACATAATTACGTTAGGAGATTTTCCATCCGTTTTGTCAAATATTTCATTATTTGCATCATAACACGGAATTTTCTTTTATTGAAGTCTTCAATGAAATTGTCTTCTCTTTAATTCAATCTTCCCTTTTCTTAAAGGCGTTTGCAAAAATAGTTCCCGCGATAGTTGTTATACCGGTTGAGGCAACTAAGCAATATAAAAAATATAAGTATATAGGAGACACGACTAATTCTGGAATTTATTAAATACTTTTTCATAAATTTTCCCATCGAGTAACATGTAAATTTTCTCTAGTGGGAATGGTCCTTATTTAAATTAAAACTTGAATTATACTATATCACGAAATTAGTTGAATATCCCCTATACTTTGCTATGCATTATGCACTTGCATTGATTAAATTAAACAATGAGATAAAAAAGTAGAATATTTACAATGGGTAAGCAAAACTAACGTATGTATATAATAATGTATTAGTTAAGGATATGTACAATATAATATATGTCTTGACAATGACTTCAATTATCGTTAAATTTGTAATTAACCTATAGTTTTATCAGAAATATTAATTCTTTGTAAAAATAGGCTGTAAATATTATATATGTAGTAACAACATAAATTGAATGAATTATTTTTAATTCTGTAGTCCATGAATAATGAATAGAAATTAATTGGTAATATTATAAATGATAAATAAGGAATGAAAATGTATTTGCAATTCATTTTAATAATTTTGTCTGTTTAAAAGGTTTCGACCTATTCTGATCGATATTTAAAACTAGAAACAATAATTTAGAGTTAGACAAGCTATCCAACTCCATACGATCTGTCGCGCATATTGTGGGATATATGGAATATTATTGTTAATTACATTGTTTGTGATTGCCATGTCAATCTATCCTTTCATATTCTCAAATTTGATAATATTAAAGTCATATTTAAGAATTATTTATTAACAAAAGTCCTTTGGAATAGTATCCTAACTATAATGTTAAGTGTGTTAGTGATTACTATTATTTAATTAGTAAAGTTACCTTTGTAAGATATATCCAATTTAGATTACTGGTATTCCGTATTTTGATGATAAGTTAAATTATCCAATTGTATAAGGTATTTATTGTCTAGATAAAAATTCATATAAAAAATAATATGGAATAAACTCCTCATCACCAATATTAAAAACCATTTATGTTATTGACCATTTTTCATTACACAAAGTTCGATCATAAAACATGGTTTCACTTCACTAGCTTGTGGAATACACGCACGCAAGCAAAGTTGCTCTTTAATTTTTTTTATTGTACATATATATTCGTATGTAAAATGTCGCTTTTAAGCTATAATTATTATAACTCTCAAATTCATTGAAATTTTTAATCCATTTATAAATAAGAATCCGTCGCGAAACCGATAGCCTTCGATATTGCCTTAAGTCGGACAGGTCACTTTGTTAATCCTTTTCATGATTGTATTCAATCCTATTGTTAATTTCTAAGAAAACCAAACAATATAAAAAAATTTTCTTAAAAGTCGTAACACGATTATCATGCGCAACTTACGATTTTCTATACTCCACTAAAAACCTGATTCATTTCAATGGTTCGATAGGGTAAAGCTTCTTGCGGTTATTTTATAATCAATGCATAAGAGCAGTGATCCCTATCTAGAAATTCCAGTGGAGTAAAAGAGACAGACGAGGCCGGTTTTTGTACAAAATATATCATACATTTTTTCCAGTTCGTTTTTATAAAGTAAATCAAAAAGCCAACCGAGTCCGAAGCCGCACAATTAAGTCAACTGAAATTGTGTGTGGTAAAATTTATAAATACAAGATTTCCAGTAGGTATACAGTGGCGTGTAATGCGTGGGATATTTTAAACACAGCATTCTATATAATATTAGCAACAAGTGGTTATATATATACAAGGAATTATTCAAATGATGCCACTGGTATAAAAGTCTTAATCGAAGTACGAGTATAATATCGACTTCTTCGCCATGTTGTCGGCTTAAAAAATATAGTTCATTGTATACAAAATAAACATTAAATATATATGTATGTGATGTTGGTCCATTTGTATATATACTTTCATTATATAAACTTCAACATTTTAAGATTGTAGATGAGAAAACTGGTAGGCTTTAGCTCAGCTACCTGAAGGAGCCATTATTTTTACATTCATATATATTTAGATATATATTATATTAGGAACTGTGCCGGAAAAAATCTAGCTTGTAAATCTAGAGAGTCAGAAAGTCAAACAGTAGTAAATACTTTAATAAAAGATGATAAATTTAAATTTTTCCCTTGAAAAATTATAAAATTTTAACCCACTCGTTCCTCGACTCCTAAACGTTCAAAAACTTGAAATCTGGTACTTTAGACGGAGATCTCAGGGAATCAGGGATATCAGGGAATGCTTATATCCCCGCTGTATATTCAATATTTATTTATATATTTTTATTTTATATATTATCTATTTTTATCCGTTTATTTTAAATACGTAATTTTACAAAAAAGAATTATAAATAATTTACAATTTATTTTTAATAATATTTTATAATTATTTATTTATTATAAAAACTAATTCCCCCGCAGAGCCTTTCAATTAAGTACAGACTACCAACGGATTAAAGGAACTGGGGTCACACACTTTACATTCAGTTCGGTATTTTCTTTAAAGCTTCTGAATACAATTTGAACATCTAATATATTACTGATTAATTAATTAAATATTGTATATTTTATTTATCAATTTAAAATCAGATTCAAAATTTAGAAAAAATATTTTATTGTTTTAGAAAATGAATCAAAAACAATTTATTTTACATTTTACATATTCATTAAAATTTGACATGTTTTTAATATCATTTAATCGAAATTATAATATGTTTGTATTAAAAATATTAAACAATTAACTAACATTGTCATAAAACGGTGGCATAAGATTTTTTTTATTATAAATATTTAATAACATCTTCTATCATTTAATTATTTAATTAAAACAAATAAAGTGTGATTATTAATTCTACCATTCGCTCGTTTTTATATTAAATTTTTAAATTTAAATTTTTAATTAACATTTAATATACATTTAATTAAATTCTTTTAAACACAACACTGCTATATAAATGTTACTCAGATTATATTCACTATTAATATTAATATTTACTAACAAAATTTATATAATTCGTTTAATTTAAATAAAACGAGTATTAATTTCACGAATATAATTAATCATTTTTCTTTCACAATGTGCGAAATAACAGTATTACTTTAATTTTTATAATTTGAATATATGTGTGAAATTTAATGTATTCATTTATCATTAGAATTAAAATATCTATGGTTTTATGATGCAAATTTCTTTGCAAAGATTATAACAAATTTTGTCTTCTTACTAATTTACCCTGCTTTCATCCAACGGTCGATTGAATATTCCAATGCGGCAATCCACCTATTAGATGAATTAAATAAATATTTAATTTGACTTTTTTTTAATTTATTACCTCTTCTTGTCCATTTCTGATTCCGTACTAAAATAGTAATGTCTCAATTTAGCTTCCGGTGGTGCTACTTCAAATGCATACTTTTTCCCTGCTGTATTGTTAGTCTGTTGAACGCGATATCCTTGGAGGCAAGCCATTCCTGAAAAATAAAATGTTTATATACTAATACTGTGTTGGGAAATGTTAATAATATTTACCAAAAGCATTTTTACTATTTCCATCGTGATAGAAATATAAACAAGCATCCTTTAAAACACAATACCGCTTCGACCATGCTCGCCATTTGCTGCCCAATTTCATTAAATATCCGAAGCAATCGGGACGCGGAACACTATTTGGTGGCAACCGTAAATTTCTAGTACTAATCTCCAACCATGGATCGCTTTGTTTAGCCGCATGACACGTAACAGCTATCCACCGATTGGCCGCCTCATCCGTATCTGCTGCCAAATATAACGGAATCCCGTCACCAGATGATATCCGAAATGAGAATGGGCGACCGACTTCTGTTGAGCACGCCTCCACTGTATGATTTGAGAGGAGGATTGCTCCAACTGCTTGGGAGTCCTTTAAGATATCATTAAATGAATTGTTAAATTTTAATTTATAATAAAGAGTACCGAATCTGATTTATAAAAATAAAGGCAATGGTCTGGTCGTAAACAAAACCATCTCCGAACCCATTTTTGATTATTCGGTTGACCACTTGCATAACCACCTTGACGCCATAAGTAGCCAGCATAAACCGACGCATTTGATAGTTCATTCGATTCTGTAGCTACAACACCAATCGTTCGTGCAACCTATCGTTTATAGAAATTTCATTCTGTATTCTTAAATGAATAATTAAATTCGAATTTTAATTACTTCTAACTCCAATACATCACTTCCGGCATGAGCTATTTTCACTACTTCTGAATGGCTTTTATCAATAACTGGTACACCATTTACCGATAAAACGATATCGCCAACTTCTAATCCAGAACATTCAGCTGGAGTTTCCGGTTCTATAGCCGATACAACTACCGGTTTTGATCCATGGATACGAAAACCAAATTCGCCTGATTTACGCTGGACGATAATTGTTTTATCAGAATCTGAAAGCATCAACAATTATTAATTTCATAAAAATTTCTGAGCCGAATATATTATTTTAAGTGTTAATCGAAATCGTAGGTTAGTAGCTCAATTATAAAGTAATTTAGAATGAAATTTACCCTGTTTTTGACCAGAAATTTTTTTAATTGCTACTCCTTCTTTTGCCCAAACGACCAGCATTAATTTCAATAAATCTTCTAATTTTTTGCGAATAGTATCTGGAGCCGCGGTAGATGATACTAGTTCTAATCAATATTTTTTAATTAAAATATATCAGATTTATCATTCATTAGAATCGAGAATAAATATAATATCGGATAATAATAAGGCTATGAGGAGGAGGGGAGTATAGTTTCTTCTTCTTCAATTACTACCATCTAAGACCGGTACACAATTCTGTAAGACAGGATAACCGATAGGATAAGATCAGTATTTAGTAAGTACGAGTTTAGTAAAAGCCTGTTTTTTATTAAAGTTCGTAACGAAATATTTCGTTGATTTAGAACGGAAAAGTTCGTTCTAAATCAACGAAAT
>JANTOP010037326.1:0-11000 GCA_027564815.1 Symmerus nobilis | reverse complement strand
ATTTTAGAAAGCATTGTATTAAATGAATGCTCAGCCGGGACCTAGAAAATTGTTCATTATAAGCGAGTTTCCATTATTACCGGGTCCACTATAAGTTGATTACACTGTAATAGGCTGTTCTCATTTTTTTTAGTCTACCGTAAGAATCCGGCGTGAATCCGTTACTTTTTAAATTTAAAATCCAAGAAAAAGTACGTAATATTTATCAAAATGTCTAGTTGATGGTTCTACACTCAAAAAACATTGATTTTTGAGCATTTCCGGAAATGGGGTGAATCCTTGACTTTATAAATGAGCAAAGATATTCAAGAAATTTCGTTATAAATGAATGAAATTTTTATTGACAATTAGTGAATAACATGTAATTAAAAAAAAAAAATTAGTTAAAATATATCAATATAAAAAGTTATATTGATAAGAAAAATAATTGATTTTTAGGGGTCACTTCCTCAAAAAAAAGTTGATTTTATTAGCGCCGATTTTGATCCAACACTCAATTCTGAGTATAACAATTTTATTTCACCATTTTCTGATTAGTAGAAGTGATCGAAATTTATAAACAATGTGAGGAAGGCCACTCTTGTACGGAACAAATACTTTTTAGTTTTTTGGCTCCGCTGAAAGAGTATATTTTTCAACTCTTTTATTACTTCTAGGCATTACTAACTAAAAAGAAAATAAAAAATAACCGTATATAACAGTGAACAATGAGTTTAATAAACTCAAATTGTTAGAATAAAAAGTGACGGATTCACCCAAAAAAATATGGAAAATGGACATGATAATAGAATGCCAGCATAAAAACAAATTACATACATTCATATTCATGCTATGTCCTTACATATTTTTGAATATGAATACATAAGTAAATCATTATTACAAAATAAAAAATTTTTTCAATTATATTTAATACTTATCGCGCTAACCAATCAAAGTCAATATAATTTCACAACATGTAATTGATTAACATTTCGTGTAACTTTTGCAATGTATGAAGTTGGTCAACATTTTTTTTTTCGATAGGTAGTTAACACTATACCAAAAATTAATATAAGTTAATTTTTGTCTTCACTATCTAAAATGACGTACAAAAATTATTATATTTCATTTTTGGGACAGTGACGGATTCACCCCTTCTTAAGGTACCACAGTGTTATTAATTAATCATTACTCTACCTACGGTTTTGCATAAACTTTGACCTTGAATAACTTTCACTCTATACGCAATAAAAAGTTTTTCCGTTTTCAAATATTTTTTGTTTGATATAGTCTACGACGCTACAAAATTTCATTTAAATCAATATCATGCGTTCAAATGTGTTATGAAACCCGTCTACTTGTATAATCATTTCATTGAGAACTATTTAAATTCTAGCATTTGATATTCGGTTGCTTTGAATATTATTTTTCATATTTTATCGATATAAAAATTTTATATCGCGTATACAAAACTCCATGTCCAAAATTGGATTTACTACGAAAATTTTGTAGTGTTTCACATTTTCATAACCAAAAACAATAAAACAATTTGGAATTTTCTCTCGAAAATGTAAAAAATTTATTATGAAATAAATGAAATATTTGAGTATTTACTTACTGCTAAAATACCTAATGGTACAATAGTTGAATGAAAAATTCAATTAATATAAAAAATATGATTTTTAAGCTAATACAGAGAAATACAATTAAATGAGGTTTTTATCTGTTACGGGGAGTGGTATTGAATCGTTTTTTTTATTCTTTCCGTTTGGTACATATTAAAATATTACAAAAATGTGTTGCAGCTCGCAAGCCAAACAATAAAAGAGGAACAAAACTACCAATATAAGCGAACGAAACACGCATCCACTCGTATAATATGGAAGCTTTATGATTGATTAAATAATTGCGGCGCGCAACAATAAGTTAACAAAGGCCCCGTGAGCATTCTGGTCAATCTAAAGTTAGTTTTAAATAAGATGTTGAGACAGGTGGTAGCGTTGATAACTCTTATTATTATTCCTTTATGTTACTACTAATAGTTTTTATCTTCAATAATATTTGATATGTTTATCTACCTTTAGTATAGATTATAGCCTACTGAAATTAAATGTCTTTCTAATTTTGAAAAATGTATTGTAAATTGCGATGCAATTTTTTGGAAGGAATTATTATAATTGTGTAATAATTGTTAGGGTGTGGATGTGGATTTGTAGGTGCTAAATGATTCATTTTAGATACTATAATCACCCCGATTCACGACATGTGTTACAAATAACCCAAGTGTTAATTTACCCCCAGGTTTTCTACCATTAGTACAAAAAATTGCGATTCATTACGTTTTATTTCCACTTTAGTGTTATGAAATTGTTATATTTTGATCATCGGATTGTGGGTGATAGTTTATAGGATGGCTGTCGCCTAGGTAAAAGTGTAAAAGATGATTGGGATCTTATTTAAAAAACAAAAAGCTTTCAGGTATATGTCATTAGGAAACAAAGGACGGACCATTTACTGCACGCATTGCTTTTATACTTTAATCAAAAGAAAAGTGCAGCTGGGAGCCGGCGTTTGCTCGTAGAAATCTATGACGACTTCACACCACGCACTACGACATAATACATGTGAAATGTGGTCGGGCTTTCTATTATATGCAGGGTCATTAACTAATATTTTTAATCGACTATTATGGCGTCTGGTGATTTGTTAGCAATAATAAATACGTCTGCCAAGTTGTTAGCAATAATAAATACGTCTGGAGATCTAATTTTATGGATTGTTAGGTAGCAACGATTAATTTAAAGAAGAGAATTCTATCATTTAAAAGTGCTACTTGGGAAAAACACTTTTTAGTCTCACTACGCTGTACCGGAAGGGGGCGGGGTGGCAGACTTGCTGAAATAGAATCAAAACAAGGTCTCCAAACAATTAATATAAGAACCATTTAATATAAAATGACTTGGATAAAAAGGTCGCTGGCTGTTAGATTATTAGCTTTTAAGATATTATATCTAAGCATATCCCTCCCATCATCTTAAATCATTCAAAATAACGGAATAACTAATTATCTCCCACATTTACTGCATGTACGGACCTTAGCCATTACACAGATTATGTAGTTCATATACGCTTTTCAGTTGTAATTCTTCTTCGCCATTCGTAATATAATAGGGACAATTTATTACATATCATTAATTTCGTTCATTAAATTTCGTGACAACTCTGTTCTGTAGAGAAGTGAAGTTAACTGCATTGAATCTGATATTGCAGATGATTTTGAGAGTATATACTCAAAACAAACGTAGTTAATTTCTTCCTGTTTTTGCGATTTCAAACTAAATTAATATAATATTCTTATTATTTATATTATAAACTCTTTCATTGATTGAAACAATATGTTTCCGAGGCGTTGTACCATAGCTCTTCTAAGAATGATATCTTGTAAATAATAATATAATTGCTAACATATAATTATATAACATGACTGAAATAATATAATTGAAAGCTAACTTTAAATTCAATTTTTTCATTATTTAAAATTTTTTAATTCAGCAACAACAATGTCGAATGAATTTAATTTGTTAAGAAAGAAATACAAATAATTAATTAATTAATGTAATACTTTTAGTCCATCAGTAAACATTTATTATTTGGTATGTTACTATAGAAAGTTAATAATTTAATTTTATCACAATTGGAAAATTTTAAGGGCAAAATGCAATAATTCTCCTCAGATATTTAAATTAATTAAAGAGAAGAAAGTCTGTAAAACTCTCTGATACCTAGATAAATATATCAAAATGAAGTCCCATCCTCCTGCTAAAATTCATCATTGATATTTTTTGTTGTTGTAATTTTCTTTTCAACTAAATTTCCATACATTTTTGATTAATTAATTTCATTATTTATAAATTCTGTTATATTTGTTTTTTTTTTTTTAAATTTAGTTTTAATTTTATTTTATTTATGATTTTTTATTTACATATTTTATTATTAGACATAATTTATTTGTCTCTTTATAATTAATGATACGGTAATTAAAATATTTAAAAATACACTATTAAAACTATTTATCTTTAGGTCATAGACCGTTCCAGTGTACAACATGCTTAAAGTCCTTCTCTCAGAAGTGTGCATTAAATTTGCACATGCTAAGCCATACTGCGGGTATTGTAGCCATTTATTATATATTTTTTGAAAAAATACTTTTTTTTGGTCAAAATATATATTGTATATGTATTTATTTTCCTAAATTAAAACCTAACCATTGCCGAGAAAAGAAAGTAATTTGTCAAAATTTAATGCAAACCTTTAAACATTAAACCAATTATCAAA
Organism: Symmerus nobilis; assembly: GCA_027564815.1. Taxonomy (NCBI): domain Eukaryota; kingdom Metazoa; phylum Arthropoda; class Insecta; order Diptera; family Mycetophilidae; genus Symmerus; species Symmerus nobilis. Next base: position 6,686 of record JANTOP010037326.1, on the reverse strand, counting down.
TATTTGACCAGATAGATACAAGTTGAAAGCAAGGCATCTAATTAGGAATTTGTTGAAAATATCAATTTGGTGGCAGTATTCTCCATCCGCCGCATCTTTTAAATTTATTTATTTGTATCCTAATAATTTTATTAAATCCGACATGTGATATTTGGATCATTGGATTTTTCAACAAGAAAATAATTTAATTTTTTTATTCTTAATTAATTTCATAATATTATGTTTATTCTAATCCAATATTATTTCAAATTTTTTTCTAATCCAGTCTCTCCTCCTTCGGAATTTATACATTTAGTGATCAGTTATGATTAGTATTAATTTGTGATTAGTATTAATTTAGAAACCTACCTGATTGCTTAATATATGTATTTGCAATATAATTGCTAAATTTGTTCACATGACTGATACAATGCAAGGATCTTATCCTTTATAAAATAAGCATATACCACACATTGTACAAATCGTTATTTGAGTAACTGTGACTCAGAATCAAAGATCGATCTAAACAAATTTTTAATTATACAAAGTTAGAAATTCTACTTCGTTTCGTTCTCTACCAGCTTGTCATGAATATATCCAGTTGTTTGAAATCTGAAAATCATATTAAGGAGTGTAATATCCGTATTTTTATTTTTATTTCATATAACTATAAAACGTATGTTGCGTTCTTCTTCATTATAACCAATTCAAGGAATCTCCTAATGTGATCAGTGTGTGAAAAGTGTGTGATTTTTGGAATTACTGTATTTTGCGAATAAAATACAAATGCGACGTTAAATATTTCTGAATACATCTTAGGATATATTTTTAAGTATAAATCTGACAACAATTTCCATATTTGCGAAAGTAATACTACTTTGACTTCAGTGTGTCAAATATGAGCCAGCAAATTTGGTTCGTTAAGAAAATTAATACATCTATAATTAATTACATAACCTATAGCGTGACTTAGTTTGTACTTAGTCCTGTAAGTCACCTATAAGTCTCCTGTTTGGGATCACTAAATCATAAATTTTAAAATCAGATCGAACTACTACGAACTACATGTTCTTATATGAGTTTCAAAGTCGTATATTATCTCATCTGGAGCATTAGCCTCCAATTAAGCTTTTAAAATTATATATTTTTCGGCTTGCTAGTTAGCTCTGCACCCTTATCGGCCTGAATATTTAAACGTTTGTCGTTCACGATTATATATTACATATTAATTTGTTTTGCCAAGTCCGGTTTCGAACTTGATATCTCCACCGCACACACCCTATGCAAGTTAACGTAGCGGTTTACCTTTGTGTATACCAAAATTAATCTTCTATTTTATTTAAAATACATTTTCCGGTTAATTTTAAATAATTTTTATTATTTTATTCTTTATTTTGATGATGATGAAGCTCTTTGCTGATTTCTGATTTAGGGCGCGTAGAAGTTGAGGATTTTATAAACGATAAGCGATAAACGCTAAGAGAATTGATAAGCGATATTCGATAAGCGATAAATGATAAACGATAAAATTTTATCGTTTATCATTTATCGTTTGTCGATTATCGTTTATCGATAAAATTTTATCGTTTATCATTTATCGTTTATCGAATATAGCTTATCAATTCTCTTATCGTTTATCGAATCGTCAACATATTCAGTCCCTTACTTATAAGCTGAATATGATTAATCATGAACGATCGTAATATAGGTAACGAGCTTTGATTTTAATACATACATTGAAACTCAGTAATGTAACACAATGTTAGCACTAAATGTACATATCTGTGGCCCAAGCATTAACCACTTAAGTGGACTTAAGACGAAATTGAGTTAGGAACACCATCGTATTCTCCAAGTACGATTGCGTATACCCACAAAAATTCTCAACCGAATTCTTTAATTTGACCAAAATATAGCTATTGCAAGAAATGCATAACCGCGTAAGTTCATCTATCGGAATAAATTTATAAAACTTTAAATCGCTCTCCTGAGAAATTGCAAAAAACGACTTAAGCGGTTAATGTTTGGAGCCACAGGTATATTGTCGTCAAGTCTGGCACATATCGGTACAGTTATAGGTTATCGTTACGGTATGCAGTGGTATCCCCAAAACAATAAAATTTAATAAGGTTACACAAACTCTATATAATGTGTTTTTAAGAAATTTAAAATTTAACTCGATGTAGAATGTTGATGGGTGTGTGTTATTTTTGTTGAAATTGTATAGGATAATTTTATACAGCATGATGTACATTGTGGGAGACTCATTGCAGCGATATATAATAGTTTAATCCAAAAGCTGGTCTTGCTTTTTATGAATTGTTTATTTGACTTTGATAATTGACTTTTTGCCAGATACGAGTTCTAATTCCTATACATTATGCTTCCGACCAGTACTAAAAATGATAACAGTTCGGTTACTAAACCATTCATGGTTTTTGTAATTAGTAGCTTACAATTTAAATATGACTATTATTAATTGAGAAGAAATTAGCTATTTCTTAAGTAAAGGGCCTGAAAATTCAGATCAACAATATTCTATGGGTTAATATATAAAGTCATAGAATTTTTTCAAATGGTTGTCATAATACTGAGAAGATTAGTAAAGAGCGTGGAAAAGATCATACTCATTTTAGAGGAAAAATCCCATCGTAAATGTCGTAGAAATGTATACTCAAGCCAATTATTCAAAAAGCATGATCTAAGAAAACAAGTGTAACTAATATTATACACTGTAATATTTATAAAGTTATTAAACTGAATATATCAGAATTATGGTAAATATCGTACAAAATATACTCACAAAAATGTCCTGTGTATACATTTCAGAAAAAATATTACACTGGCCATCTCATCTCTCTTCGCGACCAATTTTTCCTTCCGCCTTTTCACCCTTCTCATCTACTTCTACCTTTCCTCTCCCCATACCCCCTTACCGGCCAGTTTTCTGCCTCACAGCTCCCTTAGTTCACTCTTCCCTCAAGTCCTTATATACCCGATGATTGTCGGAGGTATACTTACAGAAAGCGTGATAAGTGACATAGGTATATATGCCAAATTAGTGTGTTGTACATATGTGTATGTATGTATGCTTTGCATGTATATATGTATGTATATAATCAGAAAATTTAAAAACTCCGATTCCGTCCCAAGAAAACTTTTCTGGTTCTGAGGCAAGCCATGAATCGAACCTATTGTAATTAGAGTAGGAGTAACATATTCCAGTTGAGCGATTTCAACTTGTCTTGAGCGATTTTTGACTTATGTCTCGGTGCATTGTCATGTAACAAAATCACTTTCCGTGACTTTTGTTCCATTTTAGTCGTTTTTCGATCATTGCATAGTTCAAATTGATCGCTTGTTATCGGTAGCGTTTGTCATTAACCGTTTCACCTGAGGCCTTATTACGACGTCCAACGCGAAGAGGAAATTTTTATTCTCTTCACCTCTGCACTCGGTATTATTGTGTCCACCTTTCACTTCCATTTGTCATATTCCAGTTTCCATTAAATTACCGCCTGTTTGATATTTGAAAATGTATTTTACCAATTGTATCACAAAGAAATATAATGTTCCGGAACTCCTATTTTCAATTAAAAATACAAATTTAATAGATTATAAAAAGAAAATTAAATAAATATTTCATTGCAAATAATACTTACATTTTGATAACAATCAACATCAAAAACAATATGAAATAAATGACAGTTCGTCAGTCTCCAATAAATTTATGGCGAGCAAAGGTGGATAAAATTTATAACCGGGGATGAATTATTACGAATTAGTCAACCGTTGACAACTGGAGAACGATTTCCTCTTCGGGTTGGACGTCGTAATAGGGCCTCAAGTTTCGCCTTCTGATTACACCAAACGCAGAGCATTGGGTTCTTACCGAAGCGGTTTGGTCATACCGCCGATGTTGATGTTATCCAAGTGAAACCCATGATATTTTGGTTTTGGGATTCTCGAAATACATCCACTTTTCATCACCATTACCGATTCGATTCAAGCAATCCTTTTTTTCATGTCTTCAACAAAAGTTCGGTGGTGATTGTTTTGGCGGTTTTCGATTTGTATTTCGTTTAATTTATGGTGGAACCTATTTTTCTTCCTTTTGTATCTTTCCAATCACAAACGATCGGAAATTGTTCGCCGAGAAATTCTTAATTATTCTGTTGATTGTTCTTAAGTTTGTCTTTTACATCAAAGTCCCTATTTTTAGAACACTTAAACCAGCGTTCACAAGTATTTCGAGATGAAGCATGGCCATCATAAGCTTCCACAAGAATTTTATGAGCTACAGCAGCACTTTTTTCAAAATAATGGTAAATAAATTGAAGTTTCCCGCAAAAAGCATTTTTATGGAACAAAATTCAACATTTTTAGGCTAAAAAATATCTATGATGTTAAAATTTGGCATATAGCGTTTGAAGCTTGTTCACAACAAAATAACATAGATGTTAAATCGCATATCTGTAACTCTATCTATTGGAAAATAAGTCCGCATTATTAACCGTCACTTGGTAATATCAGTCTGTGCTGTATGTTGGGCCTTCGAGGTATCTAAAATGTATAGAGGCTAATGTAATATCGAAAAAAAGAAATTCTTAAATTTTTCGCGCATATAAGGCTTTAATTCCACTTAATCTCTCAGCCCTACTCCCTTTCTCCTCTAGTTTTGCTCTCGTTTATCCCTTGTCCCATACACTTTCCTCCATAGTATAAACAAATGCATTGTTTATAAACATATTCCGACAATTATTGGATAATTATAAAATAACCAAGTTGTAGGTATAAATAACTTAAACAAATTTGATGGGTTGGTCTACTGTGAGGTAATTAGTGAATATAATCGTATTTATATTATACGTTTTTTGATAAAGTGTTTTCGAAAATCAGCATTGCATTTTGTGGGCCAAGAATCTGCAACATTAGGAAATGCAACATTATGCATAAAAATAAAATTAATAAAACATTGGCTTCAACATTATCTGGTCAAATATATTAGCATCTCGGTTTAATCTGTTTTATTGAAATACTTTGGTTTTAATGTGGCCCTAATAATAATCTGAACAAGAAAAAATAGTCTAGCGACGACTACTTTTTAAATCGGGCATATATTTCTTTCTTGCCAGTTTTCCTTAAAATTTCACAAGTTTTTTTTTTATAACTATACAAGATATGAATTTTCAAAATTGAGCAGTCTGTTTTCCAAATTATGTAGGAATTTTGTTTGGCTATTCGTTAGGTTTGAAATATCTTCAAAAATGGATGCATTCACTATTTGATATTAAAATCACGAATAATTTCTAGAAATCATAATTCATATCTTGTATTCGCTTTTTCAACGAATTCCATTCAAAATTTATAAAAATTTTTCTTTTTTGTTTTTGCTGATAAAATTTCATACATTTTATTTAAATTTATCAACAATATTTAATCTATAGTTTTAAATATTGTTGAAATTTTCATTTAGAAATAAAATAGAAATCCATTATCAATCGTAAAAAAATACATAAACATAAACAAAAATTTCAATTACTAATTATGGTCAAAAATATCTTGTATGTTGTTATATATCGAGTAGTGCAAGGACGGCCGTTCCAGTGCGGACAATGTCCGGCAGCATTTTGTCGTAAACCATACCTAGACATACACATGCGGATGCATACTGGTGAACGACCGTTTCAATGTGATATGTGTATGAAACGTTTTACCCAGAAGTCTTCATTAAATATCCACAAAAGAATTCACACAGGCAGGTTTAAAATTATCAAAAAAATCCGATTTTAAAGTTCGTTTTAAAATTCCTAAGCATATTAGAATCAAAATTGCTATGTGGGTGGATGGAACGTTAAAAAACATTTTATATCATTAAAACTGAATTTAATTTTATTTCTGATTCTTGTATGTTTAGAAAATGATTTTTATGTTTGATGTATAGAGAAATTTATATTATATTTTGAAAGCGCTTTTTAATTTAATATTTTATAAATTTTAGTTTTTAATCTTTTAATTAATATTTATTAATTTTGGGCCCATTTTATTACATTCAAAATTTAGTATGGCTAGTAAGGGTTAAAGTAAAGATAATAATATATAAAATCGAATATTCTATTTTTTTAAATATTAATTTTGTTTTTATTTTCTTTCCACTTATTGTCCTGTTCCCTTTATTATCCTTTTGATTAACTATACAGGTGAACGACCATATGCTTGCGATATTTGTAATAAAACGTTTGCAGTTAAAAGTTATGTAACGGCCCACAGGTATGATTAAAAAAATTTTTATATTTTTTTTTTGTTTCAGGTCTATTTGACATATGCTTTATATTTTCAACCTTTTCGAAATAATTGACCACTAATTAATACAATTATTTTAATTTTAAACATATAATTTTTTGTACAATATTTATTACAAATTGATTAAAATGGAATAAATAGATTAAAATTAATTTTATTTAAGGCCAGGTTCCTCCAAAAACGTGTTTTTTTCAAACAAATTTATTGATATTATTAAAAATATTTATAAATCAAGGTTTTTATAGGTTGAAAGACATATTCAAATACTAATTGAAAAATTTTTTTTTTTTGAATGGCGGCTCCCAAAATGGCTGCTGAAACACGTCACTTTTGTTGGTGGGTGACACGATAACTCAACAACGAATCATCTGAAAGCAAAAATCGAAACGGTTTCTTATTCTGTA
>JANTOP010037315.1:0-11001 GCA_027564815.1 Symmerus nobilis | reverse complement strand
TCGACTTTTAAAGTGTAATAAGCCATAGAAATTCGAAATGTACTATATGGCTTCTGGCACTTTTCTCGTATGGCTTAATACCGTATGGCTTATTGCACGATACTGTTGAGATACTTTTATGTTCTTGAAACTGAAACCTTCAATATTCCTTTAAACTCATATAAGTTATGAAAGCTTTTGTTGTTTTGTTTATTAGCCAATGTTGCTTTTGGATCTTACATATTAAAAACAAATCGACGCTGACTTGAAAATTATATTCTGCTAATCCCATGGGCAGTTTTAATAATTATTATAATTACTTTCTAATTTTTAGATGGAAGTATTAGAAATGTTGGCAAGTTGTGGAGCTGATTTGAATGCGAAAAATAAAAATAACGAAACCCCTTCTGGTATCTAATATTCATATATTATATTAATAATACCATTAATTGATTATACTTGATAATTTTGCACACAAAAGATTTTTCGCTCTATTAAATTTTACGAAGCGGAAAATGTTTCAATATTAACCCTTTATTTCCTAGAACCTGGAACAAATCTTTAATAATATAATTCATATAATTCAAGAATCATATTTATAAAAAGTATAAAAGCCAAATTGTAAAGGCAAACAAACTTTAGAAAATATATTAGGTGTACAACTTTACTTCCTCCGTTTTTAAAAGATAGCTCCAGCGGTAAGTGCTGGTCGATATAGTAGATTAGAAACGTCATTCAGTAAGCTTGGGCATCTGTCAACATAACGGTATTAAAATATTAGTGAATTCTTATCTACATAAATTTATTCTCGATTGAAAATGTCAGTTTTTGAACCAAATTCTCGTCATTTGCGGGAGGTTTTGATTTTCGGCTTCCATTCGAAGAAATCTGCGACCGAGGCTCATCGAATGCTCTTACGGCGAGGTCGCTCTTAGTGAAAGAACGTGTCGTGAATGGATTGAACGGTTCAAGAACTGTGATTTTGACGTCCAAGACCGTCATGCCGGTGGCGGGGTTTGCAGATGCCGAATTGGAAGCGAATTGGAGGCGGGTATCAGTATAGAACGCAATTGATTTATTCAGCCGAGCATTGAAGGAAAAACGGTCGTAATACACCGAGAGACAAAGTAATTTTGCGACATGACAATGCTCGGCACCATTTTGCAAAACCGATTAAAAATACTTGGAAACGCTGAAATGAGAGGTCTTGCCACACCCGCCCTATTCTCCCTACTACGCGCCCTCTTTCGGCATTTTTTATAGGATAGTGTAGTTACCCTTTCGATAGCTATAGAATAAAATGGTTCTTAGGACCTAGACAATAATTTTAAAAACTTCGAAAAAATGCTGGTAAAATGAAGAATTATTTTTCGCTTCGTAAAGCTGAACATGGCAAACTTAATCGAAATAATGTGCAATATTTCATCAAGAATAACTCGATAATGACGACTATATAACTTTTTTTTTTGTATAGTTTTAGTTTATTATGTTAGATGTTAGTGGTGTTTCTTTAATATCTTGATGAACATAATATGTTTAAAAATGACATCCTAGTACTACATTATTTTGAACCGCCCAGTGTGTCATCAATTAAGCGCCATCTATAAATGACATCATCAATTTGTCTGTGTTTTTTTTTCCCACTACCTCTTTGTGGATCGTCCTTATTTTGCTACACCTTTTTGAAAGACATCATCTATCTACAGTGCATACAGTACAGAGTAAGTCAATACCAAGAAGACACGTCATCACCGATATTTTCGACACGGATGTTTCCACATCTAACTTTGTGTCGGATAGGTACAGCAAGCCACATATACAAACGCGCGCGCGCCCTGATGAATAATTCAAGTTTTCGACCTTGGGGAGGGGAGGCTTGGGCTGCCATCTTGAAGGAAAGGTGAAAAATAAGAGTTTTCAAAATAATTCTTAAACGGTTGATCCCGAGGTTGATCCTATGAAAAACATGTCTATATTATAATAATTGGATAAATTTAATTTGCATTGTAAAAGTAGGAATCTGTTTTGAAAAATTGGATTTTGCAAGGAAAAAATGGAATTTTGAAAGGTAAAAACAGGATTTTGTAAGGTGAAAATAGTACCACGCACTGACAAAATCTGGAAATTGCATCGCAAAAATAAGAATTTGGAGGGTAAAGACAAGTGTCTAATAATGCACCGCAATAACCGAAATTCATGCATAGTGAAAATATTTTAAATGCCATTTTTACAATGTTTAATCGCAACTTACCTGGCATTTTTTTTATTTACCATGCGATATTAAATTTTCACTGTGCATGAATTTCGGTCTTTTGCGGTGCTTTTGCCTATTTTCACCTTAGAAAATCCTACCTACTTTTACCTTGCAAATTTCCATTTTACCTTGCAAAATCCTATTTTTACCTCGCAAAATCCTGTTTTAAAATGCAAACGCCTATCACCCTATTATAATTTGTTAAATTTCGAAATATGAAATCTCTCTTAGGGCAATGGTCATTGACTTTAAATGACTCCATCATCATCAATAAATATATGGTATTAAATAGCATATTCATCGGAATATATTAGTGAATATCTTTTGGTTATTATTAATTATCTATACTCCAGATATTTGAGAAACACGCACGCAAATTCGATCTATCGGTCTGGTTTATTTGTCGCAGAAATTATATTTTGTTTCATAATTTTATGCAAGATAATTGAATTATCCAATAGATTAAGAATTATGCTATAATTATAAATTGTAATACACTAATTATATTTTAGTGATCTATCAAATTAAAGCGTTATATTGCCATTTAGAGCAATAAACTAGACTGATAATTGAAGTTAATATCTAACATACTACATATATATGTAGTTGGTCGTTATATCATACAGTTTATTATATTTAATGTATCTTTATCATTGGTAGACATATGTGAAGATATTGAAATCCGAGAACGCATAGAACAGTTGAAGACTGAACAAGAAAGTAAACGTTTAGCTGAAGCACAACGACGTAGAGTTCGACGATCACAAAGTAATAATACGAGGTATTCATATTTTCAATAATACTAATAGCTCTTTTTTTTGCAACGTTCTGTTTCCAAGCACGTGAAAATTCAAATTAATCTCCGTTCCGTTTCCAATATACGTTCAAACTTACATAAATTGTTCCCAACAAATATAACAATTAGAATTGAATCTGAATGAGTAGATTTGTGTATATCGGGAACGAAACGTAGCCAAAAAACACCAACAATATGACTAACTGCTTTATATGTTTATTTCGTAGGGCACAATCAGTGCGTCGCACTTCGTTGCGTGACAAAACTTTAACAACCAAAAAGGACGCAGTGGAAGAAGCTAGGCTTCGATTAAAAGCACAGGAAGTGGTAAGCAGCATATGCATATAAGTAGGCCCTACACACACATTCTAAACCATAAAACAAACGTCGACATTGTTATTAAATCAGTGCTAACTGCTAAAATGTTGTTCGATTTATACGACACTAACTAGTAAAATAACAATTTTACGACAAAATAATATTTCTCACGTTTGGTGTTATGTTTGGTTTATGAGTGTAGTTCCATTAGGGTATCTATAGTTTATTATATTATCATATTACTTCTTGCTTTAGTTTTAATCGCTTTTGGCAATAGAGATTGGAATCAATCGTTTGATTTTGGTAGTAGCAGCCGTTTATAAGGCTTCCGCCCTTCCGATTGAATTCTCAAGTGATCCATAATCTTTTTCGAACATTATTGTCGTACACGTCGTATTCTCATAGCCTATCATACCAATCTCTTTTAAAATGGGTCGACTTCGTTTCAATTCAATAACATTTAGCATATTGTAATTCTGCGCTTTACATTTCTTTTTAGTTAAATCGTATCACCCAAATATCGAACATCTTTTCTAAATTAGTCTTAAGGGCAGAGGTCAATTTTTTGTGGCATTTTTTAATGAGTTTTCATGAATTTTTCGTGCTGAAACAGTGAGACCTATTGAGATGTTCTTTTACGTATCATTTTTATTGATAGTTTTTAATATTTACACAAATTTTTATAAGACGTTTTGTTGCGTCGTTCGCGCTTGGCGTGCTATACTGCACGAGGCTGTATTTTAAACCGGTGGCCACGATATCTCAAGAATCACTGAATCGATTCACCTAAAATGTTGACCAGGTTGTTCAGAATACATTGACGTATAACTTGAATTAAGGAAAACAGGATACATAAAAAATTACTATCTGTAGAATTTGAAGAAGACTGAAAACTCGAAAAAAAAGAAGAATTCGTTTTTATGGTGCCATTTTGTTATATTTCATTTTTTCAAAAGATCTAAATTCAAGTTATAAAGTTTTATCTGACATACCCAAATATACCTTGTTTATTTTTTTCAGATTAGTCAAACGGGCTGAATCGTGGCCACCAGTTAAATATAACCTTCTGCGGTCTAGCACGCCAAGCGAGTACGACGCAACGAAATGTCTTATAAAATTTTTCAAAAGCATAGAAACTATCAATGAAAATGATACGTAAAAGAACTTTTCAATAGGCCTTACTGTTTCGGCACCAAAAAAATTCATGAAAACTCATAAAAAAATGCAAAAAAATGGTCCTCTGCCCTTAAGACAAGTAACCTAAGACAGCTGAATGATGAATATTACGCTCTCGCAATTTCATGGTGTACCGATTTGGTTCTCTTCACGTAACATGCCTGTTTTTCGAGATCAATTTCGCTGACCACGGTATCTTCTGATCCACTTATCTTAAATTAATAGCAAAGATTATAGGTTTAGTATATTGGATTATTAAAGAACAAGTTAGAGCACGATAATCGATAAACGATAAATTGTAAGTGATAAACAATAAAAGCAACGAAAAAATAAGCACGCGTTGGTATGCAGGTGTTCATATTGTGAGCAGTAAGTCCATTATGAATACCTAAATACAAATGCGTGCATTATCTGTATTTGCTTTTATCGTTTATCGTCACTCCAACTTGTTTTCGGCCTTATATTCCTTATAGCTAAACCTTAAACAGAAATATACATTATCATATTCAGTTCATATAGAATTAATATTACTAGGGTTACATATCGCCTGAGAGCACAACGGAACCTAATTCTATAATCACTTCCGATAATCAAACTGGGCTGACATTACAATCATCGTTTACACCGACAAATAGGAAAAACTTAAATAATAAATCATCAGTAGTATCAATTTCTTCGGATGGAAATGGAAATGGAAATAAAATTATAAATAATAATCATTCTAATAATCGATTGAACCATCGATTGAACGATGCAAATCATCTATCCATTTATGATGGAAAATCATCTGTAGCATCTTTGTCGGCAGGAGTGGATAGTTCTTCGTCTTCCCTTCCCTTTGATAAGACAATAAATAGGCGCTCCCCGGACGGTAGGGATAATGAAGACACTACAACTTTAATTAAAGATCGTAATCCTTTACAAGGCGGTGCAGTATTATCAAAAATTGGCCCTTCGTCAAATAATAATGGTGTAAATGATATTTCAACAGAAATATTTTCAGCATCGAATGAAAATGGAAAGATAAATGTTCAAGTTACAGTCTTAGTGGGTAAGTTTATACATTTATTATTAATTGTTTGGCATTAAAAAAATTTAAATGTATGCGTAGCAAAAAAGTAACAAGATTCGAAAATACTAAGGTATTAAGAAGTTTAACGTGTATTATGGAAAATTTCAACATGAATTACTAAAACTTTGGGAGTGATGGAAATTTCCACCGACGTTTTCATTATACGTATTTCATTACGTGCATTAACAATTTTTCTTAATACCTTATTCTGGAATCGTTTAATGATGTCTATGTTACTCTATTTGGTACAACCCCAAAATTGGATACCATAAATCCAAACCGGTTTTAGTATTTGCTAGTAGTAGCTTGTTGTATGGTCACAGCGCAGAGTTTCTTTCTATTAGCCAGTACATTTGTCTGTATTTAGTTCTTCTCTTTTCTTTTTCGCGTGAGCTTTCCATCTTATCTTAGCATCTAGGATCATTCCAGCCAGTCACCATTAATCAAAAAGTAGTACCGTATGCCAACACAATTAAGTGTGTTGGCATATGGTACTACTTTGTGATTCGAGTCGCCTGATGTGAACTGACTTTGTTTCATTTAATTCAATTCGCCATCGTTTTGTCCAGTTATATATTTCAGTAATAGCTAGTTGTAACTGCTGTGTTGATTCTACATTGCTTTCTCCGACTGCTAAAATAAACAGTGTCATCAGCAAAAGTCGCCACAGTGTTGTGTTCTAATACAGGACGATCATTGGTGTAGGACCGGTCCTAATACACTGCCTTGCGGTGAGCTGATATTATTGTTTTAATATTTTCATAGAGTTTTTTTGTGAACATTTTAATTATATTTATCATCTGTCCTTCTGGACATTCAGTAAATGTGTACACGGGTTAGCATTTCGCGGTGTTAAGACTTAACTAATGTTAATTCTTATTCTGAGGTTATTTTTACAAATAAGTAAATTATGTCATGTTGTGTTTAATCGATTACATTTTCGCTATTAGAATAATCCTTAAAATGTTCTAGTTGGTAGATCTAAAGGGTCCACTTTTTTTAGTCGCGTGTATCTTCTTTGATTTTCATAGAGTAAATCGTAACTTTTAACTCCATCTATTATTATTGGGGGTGGTGGTGGTACTTTTTTAGTGTTCTTCTGGATAACTTTAGGAGCTAGTAATATGGATTGGAGAGGCGTGAGTATACTGTTCATTTTCTTCTTTTTATTTTTCTGATTTTTTACTCTTATTCATTTAGTTTCTTCATCTTTCTCTTCATCCATGAAGTATTCTTCTTCAGTTGCTTGTGAGTGTGGAATAGAATTAATTTGTTCCTTTGCTTTAAGAGGTTTAACTTCTTTTTCGAGCGCATAATTGCGCTCCTACATCCAGACAATTGCATAATTCAGTTGTTTGTTTCTTAATTTGTTAGATTCCACTAATACACTATTAGCTTTACTCAATTAATTATAGAGCAATAGTTAGTTCATTTGGAGAATCCTTATTATAGTTCATTTGATGCAATGCGTTTTTCGATTGTACTTCTACATTTTGTTTTATCTTAATTTTGTTTCTATCCATTAATGAGTTACTTCTGATTCTCGTTGGAGATCTTGACAATTGTTTTGCTTCTTTGCGTGGTTTTTCCTGAGAGGAAAAGGTTGCCACCTGGGGTATTTATACCAATAATTGTTTTATCCATTCCAATTATAACCCTAAGTGTATGATCACTTTATTATGTATTAGTGTATTAGTCTAGTATAGTGTAATAGTGTATGGCAGGGCTTAGTTAGTTGAATGGTACAATGAAAGTCACAGACAATCTAGATTTAATAAAATTACAGCCTACTGTAACTCCCTAGAGACTCATATTATCACTACCTGTGGACATATAGCGTTACCCAGGGTCAGTACCGGATTCACTATAGTAGCAGAAGTATCAAATGCTACGGGCCCCGCGCCCAGGCAGAAAAAAATCAGAATTTAAATATCCCGCCCACTCTGGCAAGGTAGGCTCTTCTATAGTACGTATACATCAGACATGCACAAGTTGTGCATAAATTTCCCCTTTGGGTGATGGTTGGATAACATTACTCTTCATTTCCGAACACGGATGATTTTTACTCGGAGTGTTACATTAAATCGAGAAGAGTTCGTTTGTAAAAGTGTGTTTCACCAAGGGCCTCTTGATAACATTTGCTACAGGCCCCGCGCTCGCAGGGCCTCTTGATAACATTTGCTACAGGCCCCGCGCTGGCTTAACCCAGCCTGTCCGAAGGGGGGTATCCAAGGTACCCCAAATAATAATTTTAGAACTGTTTTAGAAAAACTGGTTTATGATACACTGAAGTATATCATTCGATTGAAATACATATTCAGTCGTACACTGTTCACTGCGGTTTGATGACGAATTGATGTATGAAAAAATGAGATATAGTAAATTAATTAATATTATGAATTAATTAATTTTAATCATAAATCACAAATTTTATGAAATAAGCATCATGTAATATCGTTAATCGTCTTTGTCGAGTTAATTACTTTATTTATTTGAAAAAAATTATTGGGGTCCCTTTGGTACCCCCTTCGGACCATGTGTAATTTTTCAACCTTCCGTACGGGGAAGGTTAATGCAGCACTGCCCAGGGTGCACTACGTGGGAGCGTCGACATTACACTCCTTCTAATATAAATGATAAAATAAAATATTTACACCTCGTCCTGTCTACTCCACTGGCTGAAAATAAACATTTTTATACAATTATACAAGGATCTATTACTAATATTAATACTGCATTCCACAATCCATGCATTTCCACTCAGTTCACCTATATGGCAGTTGGATTGTGTTCTCAAATGTGTTTGCATGAAAGTTGTACTGATAAAAGGATGTGTACGAATTATTAGTATAAATAATTTTTGCTCGTTCATATTTTATGTGTGGTAGTGCGAGTAAAAGATAGTACATGAAGAACAGAAAGTCCTGGTTGGGTAACGGATCGGTAAGAAGCAGACAACCCCGATCCGTACCTCTAGCATGACCATTTCGCTCTTAAACTGTGATGATAACTAAATACAAAAGAGAATTGACTACACGAACCATATATGAACATGTTTAAACAGTTTGTAAGAATATTAATAAATTTGTAATTATCCTCGTGGAAGATATTTCAAACATAAGAATTTAACAATTCACTTCACTGCTTAACGATTCACTTCACGAATTGCTTTATGCATTTTTTATTGGTACGGTCGAACATGTAATTTTTATCACCCGTTTTGTATCATCGTCCATTTATCCGATGATATGTCTGTGCGAATTGGGAAACTTTATTGAAAACATCTGATAAATGAATACAATATGAGTATAATGTAGATGTAGGATGTAAAATATTATGTGCCTTTAATTTAATTTTGCTTCATTTCGTCTTTTTAGATACACATAGCTTGCCTGATCACACGTTATCTGGAACCACACTGTCACATTTAAAGAAACAGAGGGCGCACTCCCGGTGTATTGGTTCTACAATTGTTGATCAAATTAGCCCTTTACCTGGAAGTGGTTCTTCAAAGCATACGAGTCCATCGTCGGATTCTCTATTATTATCGGAGGGACAACAAAATGGAACATTGATAGTAAACAGTCCTTCCACACTAAACAAATTTAGTGGTGTAACGAGCGATATTGTAAGCGATAGTACAAACTCGTCGAAAAGTTGTTGCATAATTATGTAATGATTATTTTATATCTATTTATCTATTAACGGCGTTCATTACTTAAGTCAATGTGAAATTTCAGGATACAGTTTTAAATGTGTCCTGTATGTCTTGTATAAAGCAAATATATATATATATATATTTCCAAATCAAAAATCTTTAATCAAAAAATATCGCCTCTAATTGTTGATCAAACGGCCACCGTATTATTTTTCTTTCAGAAATACATGGTAATCAAATTATTCATTATACAAATTTTTGTTAATTGTTGAAATAGAATTTTGAACATACGTTAGTTTGCATATATATACATGCCCGCCTCAACAGTCTGTCTCGTTGTTGAACAAAAACGTATGTCCTGGAAAGCCTGTCTAAATGCTATAAGCTTTAGAGATGCAAATGATATTGATGATATTTTCAAAAATTTTGGTGATTGGAGGGTACCAAAATTGAAGCTAAATGAACTAAACACAAAAGTGCGCTTTAGCAGTGTATTAATGGGATTAACACATTCATTATCATTTTTGAACCATAGAATTCAACACGCCATAACTTCGCCAATTGAAGACATTTTTGAGCGATTTTTTCCTTTATCCAATGGTATCTAAAACTCAAATTTGACCTCTGGCAAGATAAGGTCCCTTTTCTCACGACGCGTCACATATATAGAAATAATAAATACATATTTGACTTTTGTACGCGTTGGTACTTTTTTCTTATACTATACATAGTATATTGTTTTATTCGTGTAGTATTGAGAATCGTTTATACTGTCTCCATTCTACTGTTATCGAATTTGTTTGAACGTTTATGTACTTTTGTTTTGTATTTGGGCAGAATGTATTTCATTCCAACCCAACCAAAATCAAAACAAAACAAAAATATGGGTTAGCGGGAGAATATGAAAGCGAATGCCCCAAAATAAAATAGAATAAATTATTGTTATGTACAATATGTCAGGAATGTCCTTAAAATGAGTTGATTTTGTTACTTAAGCTCTTACAATGCTCTCTGAGTATGCTCTCTTTTTGATATAAATTCTAACGAGGTAGCATAAATCCTCCGGTAAATGTTGTAGAAATTTTGTCAATATAAATACTCTAATTAATTTCTATAAATCATCTTTTATTTATAAATAATTTAACTCTATCTGCTAAAATATTTATTAAATTTGTATTTACTTATTTTTGTCGCATTTAAGAAAAACGTCTAGCTAGCGCTTAAAATTATGCGACTTTCGTTTGTCCTTCATTTTTTATCGGCGCATCATTTTATTGTATAATACAAACTACTTGTATACGAGTTTGTATATTTTGTTAACCAGATATTGGATATGATTCGCACACACATAAATATATAAATAAATAAATTGAGAATGTTCAACGGATGACGAATTCGAGTATTTGTAATATAAATATAAATAAAATGAAAATTCATAACGGATGACAAAGTCTGATATGTCCATCTAAATCCATCTAGAATTCAAGTTATATATTTATTATTGAATATACTGTATAATATCATCTTTCAGCGCGGAATTAATTATAATTGTATATTTTATAATTATATTTATAAATTATAATTAATTATTTCCATTAATTCCATTCCATTATCATTTTAAGCGCTGTCTCTAACGCTTATAACAATATAAACAATTGATTTTGTGATACCTCTAAGGGCGTGAATATGTTGGAGCGTCTACTAACGATAATAGCGTCGATAAGAGAGACGAGAAATACAAGCGCATA
>JANTOP010037304.1:0-11002 GCA_027564815.1 Symmerus nobilis | reverse complement strand
AATTCTACAGGTCGTAATTTTTTATGTATCCTATTTTCCTTAATTCAAGTTATAAGTTAATGTATTCTGAACAACCTTGCGGAAGTTTTAGGTGAATCGATTAAGTTATTCTTGAGATATCGTGGCCACTGGTATAAAATACAGCCTCCTGCGGTATACCACGCCAAGCGAATACGACGGAACGTTTCGTCTTATAAAAATTTGTATAAACATAGAAACTATCAAAAAAATGATACGTAAAAGAACTTCCCAATATGTTGCCTGTATGCCGACTCACTGTTCCAGTAAACGAAAAATTCATAAAAACTCATTAAAAATGCCACCAAAAAATGGACCTTTACCCTTAAATTGAGTTTAATATTGAATACGGAATTCATAAAATCTAAAAAAATTGGAATAAATTTCAGCCAAAAATAATATTCTACTTAAAAATAATTTAACTTACAGGGAAACAACTATATAGCGACCTGTTTAGTAAGTTAAATGTTGTGGATTTTTCCTGGGAAATCGAAATTTCAATTATAGGATAGTACTGTATTCTTAAAGTATATCATACTAGGCGATTTGTCCCTGTAGGCACAAACTTCTGGAGTTGATAGGAAATGATGAGATATAGAAATGTATATACAGGGTTGGCCATATTAGATGGACCCATTTATTTAAAAATAAAACATTTTTTTTTGCTGTTGAAGTTAAAAATCATTCAATTTGGTTTAAGGAGATTTGATTACATCACTTTCTGAAGATTATATCGCGCAAGTGGTCACCCTCAGCTCGATTGGCATAATGTGCCCATTTTTTGGCATTTCCCTGTATAAGATATACGTGTATGTGTAAATGAAATATAAATATGTATTATAAAAATTTGAATTATATACTTTGGATATGGATAATAAAACCCTGTATATGGAATTCCGATTTATTGTTCTATTTTCTAAACTAAACTTTACTAAACAGCGATCTGTTTATTTATCTATCTAATAATATCTGTGCAGACATTAGAAAAATTCCCCAAAAATTGTACTCAGATGAGACTTAATTTCATTAAAAAACAAATATAAATTTTAACTAAATTACGAATTATTGAGAAGATGTGTAATTAAATCTATGATTGAAGAGAAAGTTGACTCGTAAAGTAAACTCTCTTACCGCATGACCCTTGACTAACCCTTAACTAACACTTGACTCCCTCTAAAACTAAAACATTATTCACAAAATTAGGCACCTTCAAAGTTTCAAAAAATTATGTGAAAATAAATAAAACAAAAAGGAATTCAATTAAATCTCATCGGAGATGTATCGATTACGCGATTTAGTGTTTGATTGATTCATTAATGCGTCGCTGTAATGTAGGGGCACTTGATTTATGAATACGATATTAATACAGATTTTAGATATTATAATAGTCGATGCGCTTGTAATATATCTTAAGTCCCATTTCTCGAACTAACAAACAATACGTCATAGGTAGCATACTCTTAGACAACCGCTAGAATTTGAGTCGTAAACAAGTATGTCGAAAGGGAACGGGAGGTTTAATGTAGATAACTGCAATGAACTAATTTTAATCATGTCGTGAGAAATATATTATGTATATGTAATAGGGTAGAGCGGGCCAAGAAGGGGTAAACGAAATATATTTGTTATTGATTCTACCTTTCCTCACCTGTTCTCTGTCAGCCATGTGTAAAATTATTCCTATACGTTCCCACTGGCATTCCTATGGCATAATAATAATAATGAAGGAAATTTATTTTTATTTAGAGTAAGTATGTAATCCATTTGCATCCAATTATAATCCAAACAATTTTTTTCAATAACGTAATTAATTGGTTATAATAATTTTGAGAAGAACTCTTTCTTGGGTGTCGCTGTTTACCCCTCATTCGGGGAAATACTTACGGACTTTGGTCCTACCCTTTGAGGAGAAACCCCTGTCGAATTTTGCATGTAGAATTCCTTCACACCTCCGGCATTGAAGCTAGTTATCAGCGGGCTGTTATCAGTTATCAGGCTGCTAGTTATCAGTTCTATTCGGTATAGTATTACCGATCTACTTAATATTAGAAATTAAATATAGCTGTGTTTAATAACAATAATAATAATAATAATAATAATAATTGCTTACGTGACAACGGCTTTCGCGGTAAAGGCCTCCCGAAGGCTTCACAACTCTTTTTCTATTTGTCTAATTTCTATGGTGCGATGCTATCATATCCCTTATCTATTTGAAGGTTATATTAATTCCTAGGTCTTAACCTTTTGTGGTTGACCATATTATGTTAATTAACAACATTTGCATGACCATCCTATATCACGCGGCTAGGATTCTACAACGGATGCGATCGAAAATCATTATTTGTTAAGGTAATATAATTCGTCGTTACCAGGGATCAATCCCACAAACTCCCTCTTCTAAAAGCTACGACTTTGCTGTCTGAGCTAAAGTACAGTTCAATAGAATATAGAGGTAGAAGTTGAGTTTTATAGAAAATGGATTTTGGACGTACATTTTATAAACTATTACTTTGTATGCCGCAGCTCAAATTCTAGGGTATAAATATTAATGACATTGAGTATATTCGTTCTTCATGTCTCAACACTGAGATTAACATAGCAATTGATTTTCTCATTTCCACCATATACAGACTCTCTAGTTACGCCGGCGAATATATATATTTTTTACAACGTTGAAATTTATTTAGGTTTCGTCTCTTATATGTATATTGATTAAAAAAAGTTAACTCACTCAGTAACTATAGTCCCGCAGGTAAATAAATGAAGTTAATAAATTTGCACGCATAAATTCAGAATATAAGGCAAACTTAGATAACTTTCACGATAGCAACTGTATCTTATATTTCTTAATTTTTTCTATTTCTTCTATTATAATTTAATATTCTATCTTTATTCTCATTACCACTTTAATTACCTTCAAGTTTAAGAGTTTTTTGACTAGTCGCTTAAGCGGGATAGGAATATAAGTATCCATCCTTCAAAAATATCACTTACCAAGCTTAAGAATTTTGGAAATTTGTTTACTCGATTGGTTTAGTTTAGATTTTATAAGCAACTTAGATTTAGATAAATAACACTCATTGAGAACATAATTATCACCTAATTATAATTAGGTAATGAATTTTTATTTAGCGAATATTTTTTAATGCAAATTAATTTTTTATTAAGACGATTTTTATAGTTTTTTGATTTAAAGAAGTGTTTTTTATCATTTTTGCCTTGGCGATTGTATTTGCATCCATATTTTGTTATTTTCATTTGACATAAAATTCATTTGAAAAATCTTCCAGCCAAGTAATCCTTTTCGAAACTATGCATTTCTTGTTTCTTCCTAATTATAGAATGATTGGACATTTTTTATGTGAATTATGGAGATTTCCAAAGTAAAATCTATATGGATTTTTCTTTCGAAGGAAAATTTAATCAAACAATCAATTTAATTTTCGAACAATACTTGTTATTGGAATCGATTTTTTACGGAAAAGAAAATCGATTCCGATTAAAAATCGAGTTTCAACTGTAAGTATATCTTGAACTGTGCAAAATTACTCAATTGAAATCCTTTTACATGAATACAGATTAGATATGAAATTGACATTCAAAGTACGGATTTCCGATATTGTATTGAGGCGAACCAAATCATCGTTACTTTTTTTTCCCATTATATCTACCTACTATACTTGTAAATATTAAAAAGTTCCCGTGATATCATCATATTCCACCATTTCTTTTTACAATTATTTTTAAATTTTTTATGTCCTTTGATATTGCTTTGTCGATTGTCGCTATTGATGTTATTTCATCCTGAGATTATATGATAGAAAGCTTTACCGTTTCCCATTTATCGAATACCGATCATCAATCCTATAATTATTTTTTTTTGTTATGTTGTATTTCATAATATTTTTTTTTATACCCAGCCAAACTTGGGCAATTCGAACAATGATCTCGGGGATATATGCATGATATCACTGGTAAATTACAGAATTTCATTCATTTTTGATCTGTGCGTTTAGTGTTTAATAACGATTTTGTATTGAGATACTTATATACCTATAAATATTCTATCATTACCTCTCCAATTTTAAATACAGAGGTGGTTTCCCAAAACCACTCAATTCATCCGATGATTTCAATAAATATGGATGAGTTTTTTTGCAAGTTATTAATCATTATATGAGTATGTAATACAATTGACCGAACGACCATTTGAGACTCCCTTTATGAAATATGAAAATTATATCGATATAATCATTGTTTTTTGCCCTTTTCATGTATATTTTTGTAGGAATTGTACAAATGGATGGTTTGATGCAAAATTATTACAGTATCTAATGGCGAAAAAGAAGTACCAGACATTTTTGGTGAACGTCAAAACTTTCCAATTCAGAAGAGAATATTAATCTATGTAAAGCTTTGTAAGATATAAGGTATTAAGGGTATATCTACGTCTATTATCCTTTATGTATAATTTTTTCTATCAGTTTCCAAATAATGTTATTTGACTATACATAGCTCAATAGATTTATCAATATCGGACATTAATTGTATTCCATTTGTTTGTTACAAGATTATCTGAGAATTTTACTTCCGTTGGTATGGTTGATTGAAAGTTGCGGTGTTATATGAAAAAACTATTTAGCAGATAATTTTATAATAATTGTGCTCTACCATCCATCTAATGAACCCATTATTAGGAAGACATATCCACATATCCCCGTTTTAAATTTTGTCTCTTTTCTATTTCGATATGTACGTGTATACTGTTATCGATCCAATTTATAATAAGGATTTAGATATTATATGGCATACAATACTTCCATACATACCCCATTTAACATTTGATTTTTGAAAAATTTCAATGTAATTGGTTGAGGTTGAATGAGGGCAAAGAGAAATAAAAAACTTCTAGTTTCAACATCATAATATATTTGACCTAATAGTGGGAAAATGTACCCAAACTAATATATCTTGTAATCCTTATGTTAACCCTAGTTTTGCTTGTTTATCAAACACAGTCCGTTATCTATGATATCCGAATAGGGTTAATCTAATCTATATGATATTTCATGAAATCGTTAAGAATTTTCTAGTGTTAGAAATTCAGTGGCACCCTTTAATATCGAATATGGGGGGAGTCAAAAAAGCAAACGGTCAAAATTAGTTAGGGTTTATTTTTTAATGGTGACTATTTAAACTTTGAGGGAGCAAGCAAAATGATCAAAATAACCCATTCTTACGTTAAGAATAGAATGAGATATTTTCATTCAAGTATAAGGTTAAGAGGTTTTTGGTCAAGTGACATTGTGCCGGTTTTTTTTTCCTCTCATTTCAGGGGGTTTGAATATTCTTCCACATCCTTTGCACATTATACACTCAATTCAACTTCAGTTTGTAACTTTATGCCATTTCTACATAATAATAATTTTAAAGTACCCTATAGTTGGAAGAAATAAATGGTTGGTATGAGACGGAAAAATAATGGGAAAAGTATGAGGATTCGGACACACATTTTCAGAAAATTATGTTACCAAACCCATTCTACGGAAATATTTATGTCTATATTATAGAAAAGATGCAAAAATATGGGTTTCAAGTAGTTTGGGATGGGACTTGAAATTGTCCATTTACCAGATTTTAAAATATCGATTCATATAAAATGCCAAGCAGTTAGATATTTTCGTAAACTTGTCTCGTAACACAAGTCCATTTAAAAAGGGTTAGCCATTCTAATTTCTAGGGGTTAATTGCTTGATAATGTCAACCGTTGGTTTCCGCTCATATTTTCATAGCAAATAGTTGACCTCAACCATATTTAAATGTATATTATTTCGATGTCTCTCATTGAACTTAATATTGTTCAATCGAATAAATTTTATAATATTAGTGTTATATTAATACTTTTATACTTTCGATAAATGAAGAAATTAAAAATCGATAATAAATGTTGAAATTGTAAAATAGAACTTTCTAAAAAAAATGTTGGCAACCATCCAAAGGCCAAATATATCATAACATATAGTGGACATTTTTTAATAATTTTCTTATTACTAATAAAGTGTGCACCACGAATATATTGGAAGTTTAAATGTGATTGAATACGCAATTAAAATTTTGGACGAAGCTGTTATTATTTAGCAACATGTATCAATAGGTTTAAATAGAAATAATATTTAAAAGGGGAATATAAGGTATAATAGCACATGAGAGGAAAGAGCCAGATTTACTATCAAAATCATACAATTCGGCTTAATTTCGCTTCAGGTTCTGTAATAGGAATGGGAATATCTGAGCGTAATTATAAATATTCCATATTCGTTTATGTACAGAAAGAACTCGATGCCAAGAAATCAAATAACTTTGTTTGATAATCACTACATGCATCTCTCGAGATACGCAGTACTTGAGTTATGCGAATTTCGAGTTACGCGGAAAATAATTGCGGTATCCTTCAAGTTACGCGGTACTTGAGTTTCGCGGTTTTCATGAAATTCTCAGAATTTGTTGAGATTTAAAAAGTATTCGGTACGTATTTTTTTTTGTTTCGTCATTCAAATTGCAATTATGAATACAGGGTATCTCAAAGTGTCGTATTTTGGCTAAAATATAGGAATTTATATCTTGTTCCAACGCTAATAACTTCTTAACGGCTTATTCGATTTTCTTGTGTGATATACCAAATAAATGGGCTTGAACGCAGAATTTCGGAAGTATATTATTAAAAAAATTTGAAAAAAAAATTTCTTAATTAAAAAGGTTTTCACCCCCCTCCGATAGATATACCCCCCCCCCAATATTTTTTTCCAAAGCTCATTTTAATCATCATCAAAAATTTACGCTGGCACACGGGATGGTTTTTCAGATATAATTTTTATACTTTCGCTTGTCTAGCGTAAAATAATACATATTTCATTGTTTAATAAAATATTTATGAAGATTTCTAGATTTAGTTTATGAAACTGATACTAGAAAATAACAATTTCTTGCATTGAAACTACGTAATTCTCGCAACGAAACCTCCTATTTTGTATGAGTCTGTTTCTAACTTCAAGTTACACGGTTTCAAGTTACTCGGAACGAAATATAATAGCTTCCGGTAATCCTGAGACTCGACTTACGCGATTTCGACTTTACGCGGAACCAATTAACCCCGTATCTCGAGGGACACCTGTAGATATAAATAAATTAATTTCGAATGATGCGTAATTTAATCAAATCAAGTTTGGCCACTTTGTTTTCAGTTCATAATTTTATTTTTCGGTTCGATTAGCGCATTTACCACCATTCGTGATGGTTGACCGATTTCTCTAAAGTTATGTACGAATATTATGGAGAAAAGGCAAAAAGGCTTATACGCTGTAAGCTAAAATCTGCAAGTCCTATGACCAGATAAGTAAAGCATCCGAAGCAAAAAATGGTACTGGCAAAATTTTGTAAAATACGAATATTTCGTGGAAATCGTGAAACTCCAAAAATATTTAAAACTACAAAAATTATTAAAAAAATACTTCTGATAAACGAATAATTCAGAAATTTTATAAAGAAGGAAAATTCATTTTAGAAAAGTTGAATATCCGGTAGTGCTGATTTCACGTTACCAAAGTAATTTACATATAATTTTTGGACTTATTCACGACGTTTTCCTATCTTCAAGTGTCTTATATGTTTCATGGATTTTTTATATAACAATACTACCGTGAGGAAAACGAAAGGACACTTTATTTATACTATGAAAAATACAATGTTAATCATCATATTTTATTTTCGTCTTCGAGACAGTCTCTATTGGCTGCAATACACCTATGCCAGCGGTTGCTCCCGCTTGATCTAAAACTTGATTTTAGAACTTGATTTTTGGTATGGGCACCAACCACCTCCGATTTTTGTTTTATTGCTATTCCAGATAAATCCATACGGATTGATTCCTGCAACCGTGTCAAATTTAAATTAAAAGGTCTGCCTTCTTTTTGATCACTACTATATTTAGAAATACTGCCATAGTTCATAATTACACGATTATGCGAATTTTCAAAATTTTTATTTCCGTTTCTCGCAATATTATTTAAAATTTAATGAAATTTTTTCGATTTTCATTTTGGAATTATTGTGAATTTGGAATTATTTCTAATATGGAGGCCACTTGGTAATGGGATTTTTGTAATTTTTTATATCTCTGGCGAGTGAAGTTCAGAGCTCGAATGTAAATTTCAAAAAGCAGATCTGTCTGATTCAAGTGGCAAGTATTAATTTAGTAACTAAATGTGTTTGAACAACACGAATCCATTTAATTGAGTTAATCCATTGTATCCTTTATTCATTCGCCCGAAATATAGAATAAAATGGATTTAAAACTCGATTAAATCACGTACTGTACTACTCGAGCCTCTCGATTAAGCATAGCCTCTCGATTATTACTAGCATAGCCCGAACAAGGGCTATGCCTGCGTCATTTAAATTAAAATTCATCCGAATATCCTAATGGTTTTTTTTCGATTAGCCCCAATTTTCGATATAAATGGCAAAATTCAAAAAATGCACTTATGAGTACACATAAAAGCTTGTCAAAATATTAATTGTCAGCCAAGGAATGGTACATACTGGGCGATAACTTCGAACCTTATATAGAGAAAAAGGTAATAAATCTGTATCATAAACGAATTATAAAATTTCACTGAAATAGATATTCAGACAAAATATCAGTGAATTAATTAATGAATTAGGAACATCTGAATTGGATAAGAAAATACGAATAAGAAAAGATTGGATTCGGAATTGAAACGAAGCATGAAGATCGGTAGCATGATAAGCGTGATGGGCCATAGGTAGAAATTAAAAAATAGAGATAATAATTTTTATGGAATTTAATGGTGTGAATATGAATATACGCCCTTGGAACTAATTGGAAAGAAAAAGAGAATAGAAGGCGGTACATATTTCGGCTCAACATATACCTTGGCGATGTTTACGGTAGACAGGTCCACAGGGTCAATAGTACTTGTAAGTTCGGTGGAATTTTTATTTGGGTGTTTGAACGTTTCTGATACTTTTTGTTATATTGTTCTGTTCATCTACGAAATCATTAACCGTTTGGTGATCTCTTTCCGAAATTTATTGTAATAATTTCGCCAGTTATACATTGTTTTTATTGTTTGTTCAAAATCAACATTATGATATGATCTTTTATAGATATTGAAACCATTTTTGTTGTTTCATATAATATAATTTCCACCAACTAAGGCAAACGCAAAACTATCAAATGAATATAATAACAGATCATTTCCTATTGTTTCAATTTAAACTGACATTTATTAACTACAATTGATAATGATCTTTTTTATATTTGTTTTATAATGTCATATACGATCAGATGCCATTGTGTACAATTTTTGTACAATCGAAAAGGAAGAATAATAATAATACAACCATGTTTATAGGTGGTAATCATTCAGTGTGAATTTAATGATTTTTGATGGCATTCATTGTGTATTATTAATTTATTATTTATTTTTATTATTTCCGGTGATTTATTTTATATAACAAGTAAAAAAAAAAAATGGGGAAAAATCAAATTAAATAAATAACATTCACAAAGCTTTTAATTAGTTGGTTTTTAACAAATCATTGTTTTCACTATTTCAAAAAAAAAAATAATTCAACCAATCGAAATCAATTGCCATTATTTGTATGGAGGGAATAACATTTTAATTGGATAATAGATACTCTTTATATAAATAGTTTATACCTGTACAATTTTATTTGCAGAGCTTTCATAAAAAATATCTAGATGTACTATCTAGCCGAATACCAATTTAATAAATATAATAAATAGGTATACAACGATAGGGATGGCTCTAATCCTAATCTGATAAAATTGAGCAGTTAATTGTTATATTTAGAACTACTGAAATTACTGCTAAAACTATTAAAAAGTAATCTCTGCGCAACATTTAATGCGCCTAGCACGTCTTTGTTTGTTGGCACATTAAAGATACAGAATAAATTATCAATTTGATCGTAATTTTCTGAATCTACACTAACATTTCTCGACTTATTCCAATATCAGGTCTTGTTTGTCTCATCCTTCATCCCGGGTAAACTATTGTAATAATGCTTTACTGGTTTTTACCTGTTATCTGTAATTTCAATTCGCGGACGTTTCTGTGGCGTTTTAAAATATTCTTATTAATTTTTAATTATTAAACTAATTTTTTTGGATTATTGTTATTAAAATTATTTTGAGTTATTATTATAGTATTAAAATTCAAGAATGATAACACTGTGCTAGTTTGAAAATCCGTGAAACGGAGCACTAGGGGGTAATACCTAATTCGAGTATGCTGAATCCAATGGTGTTAACCGTTTTTCTAAGTTAGCTCTTGTTTTCGAGATATTTCAGACTAAAATTTGTAGGCCCAAGAACGGCAAAAAAATGTTATTTTTCTCATTTTTTCACCCTTCATTAGATTCGTATCGTTTGGTAAAAATCGATCGAATAAGCATCGTAGCATACACATGCAATCGGAGAGAAACTATAAGGTGTACAAATAAGTGTCCACTGTTTGACAAAAGATAGGCCCACCAGAAGGTTATATTGAAATTGTCAGATGTAAAACGTAATATCGTAAGTTTGGTCCGTATCAGCATCACATAATTTTTTTCGTGCGAAAATGTCAAGTCTTGTGCCGAATAAGCGTAATTTGCGGGAACTTTTGATTTACTTCTTAAATTTGAAGAAATTTGCAGCTGAGGCGCATCGATTGCTTGTGAAAGCATATGATGGGGCTGCTTTAAGTGAGATAAGTTGTGGTGAGTGGTTTCAAAAGTTTAAAAACGGTGAATTTGACGTGGAAGAGAAAGAACGCAGTGGAAGGTGGAAAGTGTACGAAGACACGGAATCCCTAGTATATTAACATTTTATAGAACTATTGGTGTTGGTTTTTCTTCTTTGGTTTTATAAGACACTTCCTTTGGAGTTCAAAATGCT
>JANTOP010037293.1:0-11002 GCA_027564815.1 Symmerus nobilis | reverse complement strand
ATAGTGAAAATTTTATTCTATTATGGTAAAATTAGGTAAATCATAAAAAAAATCGTTCGTTCGTTCGTGTTCTTGTGAAATCGCCTTTAAGTTGATATATCGACGACGATCTGGCAAAACGACGAAAACGCCAAAATGTCAACATCCGAGATTTTACTTTTTAATGAATAACCATGACATGGTAGTTCACTTAAAAGCAAAATCTCGAATTTTGAAATTTTGGCGTTTTCGTCGTTTTGCCAGATCGTCGACGATATCGTTCATAGAGGTTACCTGGGGTAAGAGGCACATTTGTTGGTTGGGTCTTAGAGGACTTCCCTGTGACCACTCTTGTATTCAAAAACATTTGAACATTTATAGAATAAATTACATAGTAAAGATATTTCGAATTTTTGAGAACGATTTGCCTCTTTATGTTTCTACTTTATACGCTTACCATTATGATGTTGGCCATTTCCCGAATTTTGACCATTAATGTCCATATTTTATGTGTTCGATACAGACGTTTAAGATTAAATTTTTTATGCATAATTATCTGCCATGATATATAAATATCTGTCATGAACGATATTTGGTTTTTCGAAAATTATTCGGCCTGCCTATCAATAGCCAGAAAATACCTAGAAAATAGTCCATATAAGGGATTTTCTTTTCACAAACCTATTATTACCCTAAAATTTGTTTTCTAAATTTATAGCAAAAACAACGTAACATTTTTAAGTTGTAAAAGTAGTCATTGGGGTCTCCTATATTTTAATCAAGCATACCATCCTTATAGTCACATTAAATATATATTCTTGACGATCTATTAAGATCTATTAAAAGTAATAAAACAAAAAGGTAGTAGTGTAATGTATCGTATTTCAATGGGTAAAAGGAAGTTGACAAACACGAATGTGGGATTTAAAATAAAATTGATAATTCGATGTATTAGGAAAAATACTTAAAAATGTATAAAATTAAATGTATAATTTATATTCGAATGTGTAGCAATATATTACACCACCAAAATAGTTATGAGCATCGTTTAATATTTATATCGTTCATTAATTCTTAATTTTACTGTGAGAAAAATTAAATTTCATCTATAAGATACTTGAATTTAGAATTATTATCGTAAATGAGATTAGTGGAAAATGTATAACGTATAGATTATGAGCTAATTTATAGAACAGTGACATTTTGCTGATCAGAATCAATTTCGTCTAATTTATTTGTAACACTTTGATGTGCAATTTTTTGTTCATTAGTCCACTAGAAATTTGCTTTAATCATTTTATATTTTTACATCATTAATAAAAGGCTAATCTGATTATAAATATTTTACAACTATTGGCTACTTATTTTTGTGGTGATTTGCTAACGTTTCTTTCTTGGTTTATGGGGCCCCAGAAGTGCTATATATTTTATATGCAATCGTACAAAATAATCTTTTCAAAATGTCTATTTTTTCGCTTGATTATTAATTAATTTTATTCTTAATTTAACAACGTGAATAAAAGACAGTCTTAAAACTGTTTTATTTTATTATATTATTTTCAATTTATTAGCATGCTAGAGAAATTAAATATAAGTGGTAAAAAACACCTCCTCCTATTTGCCTGAGAAAATGACAAAGATTTTGAAAAAGATATTTATTTATTCGAATATATACCGATTAAATAATAATTATCTATCAAATTAAGCAAGTCTATAAAATTGAAAATGACTATTAAATGAAATTTGTTAAGTTTCATTAAATTTAGTAAAAGAAAGGACACATCGTTAATATTCTCTCTCAAAAACTAATTAAATAAATTTTCATTTCTTAAGGCCCACCAGCATTAGAGGTGGCTTCAGAATAATTTAAAATATCTCATTATACGTTATTTTAAATTATTTAAGTTTATTTGCTAGCATTTAATATTATAATTTTATTTGTTTTAATTATATTATTTTCGGCGACCCAGAGTTATTACTGAAAATGGTCGATGGGGGCTCTTCGAATTTAAATATTATCCAGCATTATTTTATTGGTTTGGAATAAAAATTTTATGACTATACAAAAACAACCAAAAAAAACAACGAAATTGTTTCAACTTCTAAGATTTTATCACGACATATAAAACATGGTGTGAGTCCCCAGTTATTGGCTCAACGGTGTTTTTATTCAACGTTCTTAATAATCAATGTTAGTTCATAATTAATTTTCATTCATAAAATTTTCTGACTATAATAATCAGTAATTAAAAATTCATGCATATTTATTGAGATAGATCAATATACTTCCATTAATAAGCAGGACCGCATCTGATTTCGAAGATACAATATACGATACGGTATTTTTCTGCGATTAATTTCATAAGAGTTTGATTACAGCAATATCCCAATGAACAATGCAGGTAATGAAATGCTCACCATCTTTGGAGGTTGTAGGAATTTTTAATAATAAGCTTTACAGTATAATAGGGTAATAGTCTGCTAATCGTATGTTTAACTGTCCATATTAAGGATTTTAAAAGTACAAAGTGGTAAATCCGAAATCTTTTCTGCCAAATCTTCCCTCATTTCTATTGCTTTCTAAATCCTACGGGTAGTACACGGAAATTATATAGATTGGTAAGTACCTGGTGTACGGTTTTGTTGCGTATTTCTTGTGCAATTCATTTGTCATATTGCTAAATTTTAATAATACATATTTATACAACATGTCTCTTCTAATCAACGTAAAATTGAGTAGAGATGCAATTCTGCCTGCTAATTTCAATTCTAGATTTTAAAACGCCTTCAAAAAATAATAAATATTACAAAATTATCTTCCTAATGTAATTATACCAAATTAACATTTGAAATTAATTTAAAAAAAATTTAATGTTACCTAGAAATCATTATTTATTTTCTGACATTTAATAATGGTTTTCATTTTTTACCCAATTTTACGAAGTGAACGGCCATTTCGACCTGTTAATTAACAATTAACAGCCTCAGATTGTATTTATTATCCAGACTTACGGTTGCTATTTTCCCATATTTTTATTTTACAAATTTGTAATAAATAAAAATAATACTTTTGAATATTTTAATAGTTTTATTACTGTTGCGTGTTCAATATTTTATATTGGCAATATTATTGACCGTATATGATGTGATATATAAAAAGATCTCTGGAATACCGTTGTGGAGTTCAAATTTATTGATTTTATTTACGAGCTGATTATAATGTTGCATCATCGGTGGTACTCAGAAATAATATTGTGACAATTACTGTCATTATTCGTCGTATTTGGTCTTCATTTTTAAATAACTAGTACTTACTCGCTTCAGCTTACATTATATTAGTATGTATGTCGTGCAAAATACATCCGTTCGTACATAATATCCATACAAAACAGATGATTTAGTGTACACCGGTTTCTCGATTTACACGGTAGATATGTTCCGCGACAAATCGTGTAATGCGAGACAAAGCGTGCCCCTAAAAGAGAGCAATGAGTTCAAATATAGGGGAGGACGGGGCGAAGCGACGATATTAACTTTTTTTTCCAAATAATTCCCACTTTAGATCGAATTTCGGGTCATGTCTGACACTAGGCTTAGCGCAACTTTTGATACTGTGAGTACACTATGGTGCAACCAACCAACAAAAGTCCCAATTTGCCCAATTTTCTCTGCACCAAAATCTTAGGGCGAAGCGACGAACCCGTATTTTCACTATATTTCAAGTCAATCATGTCAAATATAAGTAACTTCACAAAAGTATTTTAGTTTTAACTGTTTTATATTTATGAAGAAATGAACGTAAGGGGGTACCAACCCAAAATTGGCCAAAAATTCAAAAAAGTTGAAAAAAAATTTATATTCCATATTCTGAATCATTAAACCATCTTCTTTACATCACGTGATGTAATTGAAATTTCAACCCACTTGAAACCCGTTCAAATGTAGAATTTAAAATGTGGTGATTTACTCCTAATATTATTTATCAAGATAAATTTTTAAATCGATTTATCTCCACTATTTATTTTTCAAGTTTTCTAAAATTCAAATAATAGATTCATAATAAAAACGTTAAGCAATTTTCCTTTTTTTTAATATTAAAAGATTATTAAATATTTTCAATATTTTACTAAATTTTGATATTTTAAGTTCATTTCTTCATATTTTTTTAATAAAAAACACAGTTAAAACAATAGATTATGCTTACAATTAGTTACTTATATTTCAAATAATTGACTTGAAATACAGATAAATACTTGAAAATTCGGGTTCGTCGCTTCGCCCCACCAAAAATTCGTCGCATCGCCCCAAGGTATACGTTTACCTTCAAAATTCTATATCTCAATTAAGAAAAGAAAAACCTCAAAAATGTATATTTTCCAAGGAAGTACTGGAAATCAACTATACGAAGCACTTACCTTCAATTGAGAGAAATTACAAATTTGTGGAAAATTTTGAAATTCTCTGGGCACAAAAAATCAAATGCCCAAAGGTCAAAAACATATTAGTCACTGTGTCCCACCTGTTAGTTAATAAACATTTGAATACCATGCCACCAAATATGAAGGATAAAATGGCGCAACTAATCACAATGACTTTTGACAATTCAGGCTCACCGTTTCCGAGAAAACTCAAATTCGTCGCTTCGCCCGTCCTCCCATACACAGATTTATTCGTAATGACCGCATAATCGTGAGGTCTGACATTTTTATAGAAATGGTAATTGGTTCTACTGAGTTCTAAGGCTGGATATGGGAAATGAATTCATAATATCGCAAGACATATTTTAATTTAATACTAATTTCAATTAATTTTTTAACTTCATTTTAAAAGTACATAAATTCACCAAGATAACCAAGATAAGATAAATTCGTTTTTTCATTCTAGTCCCTGGCAGAAATTTCATTAATAAGGGAGTCCTGTACCAAATCATGAATTGAAGCATGGTCGGCTACGGTAATAAAAGACTTAATTTTAATTGACGTTGCAAAATTGATGCATGATGAGAGACTTTTGTATAATACATGTTTTCACATTGACTACATCCATTTTTTCCCTTGAAATTTCAATGTTTTTGAGTATTGGGATATTTTTTCAAGGAATACATTAGCAGTTTCCTACCCTGCTGAAGCCCTTCACTAATTATAATTGCGCTAAGTGTGTCTGCTGCGTCATCGCTATCATCGGTACTGATTTCTGGAATTTCCCTTTTTTAAAAGAACTTGTCAATATAGAATAAATCAAGATCAACCCGTCTATAAAATATGCCAAGTCCATGATATTGTGAATGAAAATACAGCTCCTTTAACTACTATTTCTGGCGCGATGACCGATGATGTTCTGGTACGCGTTCAAGGGGTCTAGTATTTAATCGATGTTTGTAAAGCGTTGTGAGTGTTTTTTTATTTTTCTCTTTTATAATACCGTGTAAACCAGTACCGTGTTAAATCAAGGGATCGAGTATATGAAAAAAACTACATTTCACGAATATTTCGCTTTTTTGGTCTATTTTATCAACAATTTTTTACCATTCTCGGCCTTTCGGGCAATTTTCATCATCTTTTCTGCCACTCCTGGATTTTTCCTCACATTCTCAACTTTTTCTTGTTCATTCCTACCTTTATTCAACCATTTACCGAATTTTGTGTAAAGTGGTCGAACTTTTTCCGAGCATTTCAAAAACTACTTTCCAATCACATTCGAATGTTTCCGAATTTTACCCAATATATCCAAAATTTGCTCGATAACCGAACATTTAAGACTTTTTACCGGCAATTCCTAAATTTTTCTGTCAATTGCCATGTATATTCTACGAATTCTACGAGGAGCGCAAATAATCGTGTCTAAAAGAAATAATTTGTCCCGAGGCTAACTACTAAAAAACACTATTTTGCAAAATTCAAACTTTATTCATCAACATAGTCTCCTTCATGAATGATAACATTCATTCCAACGCTGCTCTAACGCTGCTTTCATTCATTCTAACGCTGCTTTCGATGCCTTTTTTGTATATCGATTTATCTTTGGACTAAAAATAGGAGCGGTTTGTTGCGGCTATATGACTTCAACATTTAACGCAAATCTCTTTAGCATTTTTTTGAGTTCTATGAAGAGGTAGTAGTCGCTGGGAACCAGATCTGAAGATTGATGTGAAAGCAATTCGAACTTCAGTTCATGCTATTTTGCCGTCGCAGCCAATGACTTGTGATGCGGTGAATTGAATTGATAAAATTTTTCTTTTACATTTGGGACCGTTTTTTTTTTCAAATTCCGCCCTTCAAACGCACCAATAATGGCATATAATATTCTCTGT
The DNA here is from genome assembly GCA_027564815.1 of Symmerus nobilis. Lineage (NCBI taxonomy): Eukaryota > Metazoa > Arthropoda > Insecta > Diptera > Mycetophilidae > Symmerus > Symmerus nobilis. The sequence continues at coordinate 4,713 of JANTOP010037293.1, read as the reverse complement.
AGCTGGTCTTTCCTTTCTGAACATAGTCGACGGATAAAAATCCTTGCGTATCCCAAAATTTGGTCGCTTCGGACGGTTTTGTCCGTTGTTTAATGGTGGATAGTTCATCCATTGTCACATATCGACGCAAAAAATTCTGTTTATTTTGGTTAAACAGCTCCAAACAGCGCTCTGAGTCGTCGACTTATTGCTGTTTTTGTCCACTTTAAACATAGCTTTCTCATGGACAAATATTCATGCAAAATAGTGTATCCCACGCAACTTCACTTTACGGTCTTCCAAAACGACTTTGTGCATTTTTTTATGTTTTCTGGACTAACTTCCAAATTACTAACTCCGTCGGGTGACCAGAGCGTTCAGCATCATCGGTACGACCATAATTAAATTCACTAAACCAGCGTTCTGAAACCATGCATTACTAAAACCGCTGTAACTTGTAAACAAATGTTCGGATTGTCATGAAATTTTGAAACATCGTTTAACAGTTGGTACTTTCTAAAATCATATGGATTTTTCATTAGAGGCGCCATCTATGCGTACCCTTTATAAAAATAATCCAAATTGATTTATTTCCAAACAAATTGACACCACTAAATGCTATATAATTATTGCAAAAGTATGTTACTCACTAATTATATAACAAATTATTCTTAGCTTAAACGTAGATACTACAAGAACGTAGCAAATATAAGAGCTTCATACTGCTACTTTTAAAATTTCGTGACTAAATAGCAAAATGAATGTTTCTTGGGATATCTACTACTCGGTTACTCGGTTTAATCTCCCTCCAACCGGACCTATCAAGATAACATGATTAAAATATTGATGCTATTTTGGTTAGACCCCACAAGTATATTCTTCCCTTTTGTATCTTATTCCATATAAACGATTTACATAGTCAATTAAAAATATTAATAAGAAAAGGTTGAAGAAAAAAAGAACAGAGACCCAAATTCAATTCAGAATTCGAAAAAATTTTATATATTGAACCTAATTATCATACCAATTTTATGTATGGATTTATATATCTTTTATTTTAATTTCTTTTGATTTCGTCTTAATGCCTTTTTTTCTGTGTTCTCTTTATCATTCATTTAAATGGGCATCTCATTTATATAAAACGTATATATAGATATACATACATATATACATATAGTTGACCACTTTGCATATTATGAGATACGGTGTAGGCAATTAGCTTGAAAAACACTTCATCACCTCAATGGTGCGCAATAATCACATATTAAACAAGATTTTTTTATTGGCACATTATTATTATCCACTATTATCAAAAGGAACAATTAACTAGTAACCCGTTCAAAAAATAAAGGAAATTTCTTATATAACTGAAATGGGTTTTCTAAATTTGAACTTATTGTAAATTGCAGGTGGTTCAATAGGTTCGATCTAATTTGCATATTACAATATTATTCGAAAATTATATTTTTATTTTGAAATTTTATCATTCATAGATTCCCATAAGACATTTGAATAATAGTAAGGAAGAATATATGAATAAATTATCTAGTTTAATATAGTAGATACTATAATCTTCTATTATATAATTTTTGAATAAATTCTGAGGCCGAAAGAGATCGCAAGAAATTAAAAAAGTAAATCGGGAGGAAATGATAAAGGATGAATAAAAATTCATTCATTGATATGAATATCATTTTTTATAAGTAGAATTATAAGGCTAATAATTCATTTAGAAAATCACAAGATGATATGACAGAAATCTATAATAATCTTCCACAATACCCATGGATACCTATGCAAAAGCATTCAATTTTATATAAACTGGTACTGTAAGAAGAATTGGTAATTCATATACATGAAGAACGGGTCATTTAAAAAAAATGATTTCGTATAATCGCATTTTATATGAAAAAATAACCAAAGAGAAAAAACCCGACGTCAGATTTAACTTGTAGTATTTATTTAAGCACTTCGAGACTGAACAAAAAAAAAACTTGTTCGATAATTAACATCTTAAGATTTTATGAGACCTCAAGAATTGTATTGGTTATTAAGTCTTAAAAAAATAAAAACAAAAAAAAAATGGGAAAAACGAACACGAGAAAAAAAATTAATTTACGGCCCATCATCCATTGGGTGGTCCCATCCTTTTTTCTGTATGATGGCGATCATTTAGTATACGAACTCCCCTTTTTTTTCTTAAACTGAATATAATAAAATATTATTTTTAAAAACCACAAAATTTACACACAGGCATTTCTTGAATAAAAAATCAATTAGTAACATTTAAAGGTTGACCTTTCCCAAAATTAAGAGAGAAAAAAAAGACGTGCTATGTGATTATCTTAATTAGAACCGGAAGTTCTTGATCGATCGGTTCGTATTAAGAGAAAATAATATAAGAATAAAGAGTTTTGGGAAGGTTGAAACCTTCACTTTTTATTCATCCATTTCTCTCCCCATATGACACTGAATAGAAAGTTATAATTTTGTACAAACGATTTTTAACTAACCTCCCTCAAGTAAAAAATTATGTTAAGAAACAAATATACATTTTAAAAAATTATAAAAAAAAAACTAAGCAGAGTCACATAAATTAAACATTTTTACCGAATTCATCCCACACTGTTAATATGGTTGTAAAAACAAAAAAACCAAACAAAAAACAATCAGAACTAAGTAATTATTTTAATTTATGTTTCTGATTTAAATAATAATTAATTCAATATCTACAATTATCAGGGTTAATAAACTACTAAAAAAAATATTTAAACTTAATTAGAAACACTTTATATTAAATGACAAGAAAAACTTACCAACAGCCTTATGAGGGGAACCCATAAATCTTACACCATCCGATAAAAGAAGGAAAGTAATAATCAGGATTGAACCAACTAATTAACAATCGACCGACTATCACTCTATAAGTAATTATCCTGCATTTAAAAATGCTACAATTGCTCTACGCGCCAAAATTTTCTATCCGGATTTCCCGATAATTTTCCCCGGATCCAAACAAAATTTAGTGATGCAGTAAATTTACAAATTAGTTGGGGAAAATTACAAAAATATCAAAACTAAAGTTTTCGTACAAAAGCTCTACAACAACTTTAAAGCTCACTGAAAGCTTTATATATCGAGCTTTCCTTTTTATGTGTTCAAATCTATTTTCCATCCAGATAACGATCCTTGAACAAAATTTCAAATCCTCCTAAAAAAAACTTCAAACATCTCGAAAGCTCATTTAAAGCTTAAAATTGAAATAATATTTTATATAATTTGGAATCGAATTTTTATCCGATTCATAAAATTTAAATGAAATATGGATGTTCGTAGAAAGCTTATCCAAACTATTTAAAGCGCAACGAAAGCTCTGAGTTTTGAACTTAATTCTTTACGTGTAAAAACCTATTTATTTTCTAGACGGCCCTAAATGAAATTTCCACTTTTTCTAAAATAAAGCTTAATAAAATCTAGAATGCTAATTGAAAGCTTAATATAATTATTAACTTCCAATAATTTGGAATTTGATTTTTATTCGATTCACTAAATTTAGATTAAATATGAAATTTTCGCTAGAAGCTTTCTCAGCCCATTGTAAACCCTAAGAAAGCTTTAAGTTCAAAACTTATTTTTCACGTTTTAAAATCCATTTTCTATCCAGATATCGGTCCTTTCAACGGAAATTTCAAATTTTCCCTATATGAAGCATTTCATAAAGCGAATAAGTCGAAAGCTCATAGAAAGTAGCACACATTTATGTAAAATTTCATGCGGATAAATAAGTTTTTCAAGAAAGGGAAAGACAAGGACATTGAATGATAATTTGGCTATAATTCAATTCTTTAAAGGTTTCGTACAGATTATAATTTTCCTCTGAGCTTTTTAACGATACGATATAACGATATAACGAAATAGCGCTATAACGCTTTAACGGTAAGTTTTTAAGAAAATTTTAAATATCAATGACGTTAAATTAATGGGATAGAAAATAGATCTTAAAATGTAGAAATTTAGAATCGAATTGTAAAAATTTCTTCGAACTTTTAATTTTCCACGGAACTTTTTAACGAAAATTTCTGATTTTATTTAAATGTTCTTATCGGGAGAAAAAATGCATTCGACGATGCATGCTTTCGATGAGCTTTTGGAACTTTCTTTAAGCTTTTTCAAAAAATCTTCAATTACCCTGATTTAGACCAAATTTCGAGACTTTTTTTGTAACACCTCTCTTTCCCCTTCATAAATGTAAAGTTGATAAAAAAACCAGTAAAATGATTCTAAGTTATTAAAAAAAAATAATTTGGTATCAATGAATGAACGAATTGGGTTAGCGGTGGTGAGACCAAAGTGGGACCCAAGCAAACATCAATATTTTGATGAAAAAATTGGAATATGGCCATTTATATATGTATACAGACCCACTCAACGAAACTCTAAAAATCGTTTAAAACGAACTTCTGTGACTAAAGTTGTAGAAGTGGTCAACAGTAGAGTTGCTGGCTCGAGCTAGCTCGAGTCGGAAAGCTCGAACTTTTCCATTAATTTTTAGAGTTTCCGGCTCTAGCTTTTTGGTTAAAGAACTCGAGCGCTACGAATATTCTGCGATTCACGCAGGCCTTGTTTTTTAGTTGTCAACATTATAAAAATTTGGCAATGGCAATGGCTAATGTGATTAGAAAAGTTCACCACATTCAAAAATATTCTTCGGATTGCTTTCGAAGTGCAAATATT
>JANTOP010037282.1:0-11006 GCA_027564815.1 Symmerus nobilis | reverse complement strand
TATTTACATTCCAACAACAAAACGGAAACCATTTTTGCCATCCCTGAATAGTGTTAGTAACACTTAATTTAAAACATAAATCCCGGTGAAAGTAATTTTTATTATAAAAATTATTTTCTTTTGCGTTACCATATGGTAACGCTAGGTTAATATGGGCTAAGCTTTCAATGAACTTTCGAGATACTTGAAGCTTTTTTAGGGAAAACTTGAAATTTCGTTAAAACATCGTTACCTGAATAGAAAATCGATTTTTAAACATAATAAAAAAGGGTCGCAAAATAAAGCTTTCTGAGAGCTTTTAAGTTTTGCAGAACTTTTGTTTGAAAAGTTAAGTTTTGATATTTTTTTATTTTTCCTCAATCCGAAGAAAATAATCTGGAAATCCGAATCAAATGTCGCGATGCCCGATATTCAAAATTTCTCGATGCGAGCCTTTTATGAATTATTGATTTTTCTGAGATTAATTTCAACTTTTCCGAAATATTTAATTTCTGTGTTTTTACCTATCTGTTAAAGGGACTTTCTGCATTTTTACATTTTTTTCCGGTTGATGAAAATATTCGGCATGCACTCTAGTAATAGCACTGAGTAATGTGCTGTTGAATAGAGCAATACACGTATGTGTAAAAGACAGTAAGGGGTGATGCAATTCTGCACAATTTGTGGAGATATTCACCGCACGCCACTGTCTTCATATATATCTATATGTTTTTCATCCTTAATTAGACTAGCAGTAGATTAGTTGATATTTTCGTACTGCATATTTAATTGACAATAGTCACCTAACCAATTGAATCGATTGGTTTTCCCAAAAAAAAATCAATTTTCTTCCACATTCATATAGATATATCCCACATACAATTTGGAAGACAAATAGAATCGAATTTTAATGAAATCGAACAAAATTGTTTACCTTAAATATTTTATTTTGCTCGGAAAACCCGTATTACCTGTAGAAATGTAATAAATTTCATGAAAGAAAAAAAGGAAAAACTGAAATGAAACGAAAATACTTTCAGTTAAGTATTTATCTAATAATTAATTTCGTATGTCTCTTATTTTCGGGGAAAATTAAAATTAATTATTAATGAAAGAATTTTTCAGGGTGTTTTGTTCATAGGAATTTTCGTTAAATGGAAAAGCTATCAATATATTTCTTAGATATTCAATAGTTAATAAAATATTCAGAGCGATTCGATTTTTCACGAAATACAGTTTTGATGTAAAAAGTCAGAAAAAATCAGAAATTTGGAGTTTTGAGTTTTCAAGACATTTCTTGATTGCCATATAAATTTTTCTATTCCACGGTTTTTCTTAATTTTTGTAATTTACAAATTTTACGAAATATTCAAAAAATGTCGGAAAATAACGAAAAAATGTTGTTGTTAAAAAATTGGTTTCCAAAAAAATCAAAATTTGCTTATAATTTTTATGAATTTTTGAACCATTTTGTAGATAATCGGAATCTAAACACGCAAAATAATTCTTAAACGAATAATGAAAAGAGTAATTTCTCAGAATTCCAAAATAATTAACCCCCAAATTTAGACGGGGGTTCTCCGTTGAACTTTCGTACAAAGTAAATTTATTATTTTCGGGGCAATGCAATTGATCACGTTGTGAACAAATTCGACATTGGACTTTCCGATTTCTATCGAAATTTTCCGCGAATAATTTGCGACTTTAAATTTAGTAGATTTGATTTGAGTTTTACAAACTTTTCCAGAATTTTTCCTAGATTTCCAGACTTTTTCTACCTTTTTCCCAATTTTTGTTGCATTTGTCATTATTTTTAAGGCTCTGTCGCGAATTTGTAATTTTCTATTCCTTTACCGATTTCTTTAAGACGTTTAAGACCTTCAAGACTTTTTTCTAAATTATGCTAAAAATCGATTTTTAATAAATCAAATATTTTTGCCTAATCCACCATGTTTTTTGGACCGTTCTGAAAGAAGACTCTTTTGCTAAATACTCTTCTTCGAGACGGGGAATATCTAATAACCCAGAATTGTCCCAAAATTAATAATGAAGAAATGAATTTAAATAATTTCTATAATATTAATTACGAATTTTGGTGGCTTAGAAATGGGTTGAAATCATTAATTCGTCATGCCGTCGAAATCGGAGAAAATGGAGCCCGAGAAGCTGTATTTTTCCACAACAACAAATCTTTAAGTTTCCCGTAGAAAATATTGAGAAATAAATGTCCAAAAAGAATCTGATTTGTAGTTTTCATTTGGATTAGGTTAAACATTTACTAGAAATATTAAGCAGGGAATGGCAGACTATTGGAGGGAACAAACTCCCCTATCTCAGGATACCCTACCCCAATCCTTTTGATTTCAATTTTAAATTATAGTAGAATCTCCTTGATTATAAAATAAAATATTAAATGGACTAGTTCCGTAGTCAAAAAATTGAGTCCGGAATTTTGTTAAAAAAAAAATTAGGCGCACTATTAATGGCAAATAAATACTAACGGGGTTGAAATCCCCTAATTTAGGGATTTTCTTTAGAATTGAATGATTTCACATGGCAGAGAAACCAGTCTGGTTAGGAAATAAAATAAAAAAGAACCGGTTCTCTAGTATAAAAATGGAATTTTGTATTTAAATTCAAAATATTTATGAAAAAACAATTGTAAATACCCTACGGGAAGAATTTCACATATCTCATGATTCCTTCATCGGATATCTTTGATTTTGATTTTAAATAAAAGTAGAAGCTCCTTAATTAGAAAATATAAATTGGATAGGTTCCGTGGTTAATAAATCGAATTCTGATATAACTACATTTATAAAAAAAAAACCCAAAACTTTTCAAAAACTGGAGAAATTAGAAAATTTGAATATTAAATTCTCCCAATACTTCGAGATTCTTATACAATTATTGGTTACTTTTGGAATTGTTTTCAAAATTTATTTTGAAAATTTCCTAACATTTTCCGCTGTTCATGAATTTCCAAACTTTATTTTGGATTTTCTTAATTTTTCGGATTTTTTTCAATTTAATTTTTATATCGGAAATTACGATTTACTTAGGGCTACCCTACTCTGGTCATGTTAATTTTTATCCGAAGTACAGAATTTATCGAAAAATTATTAATAAAAATTCAATTTATAAGATTTGTTATCCAATTTTCCTTTAATTCTCCTTCTAGGACTATTAAAATTGAACAGCCAGTGATCTGATGACGACAAAAGCATTAATCGGGACGATTTCTATCGGAAATTCTGCTTTTGTGTAACCGCATATTCTGTAAAATAAAAAATCGTATTTATTTGTTGTCATTCTTAATTTTCCGTTTAATATTTTCCCAGTCAAACAACAAATGAGACAAATTTTCCGTCAAATTAGTTGAAACTATTCGACCTCTGATACAAACCATAGAAAATTGTCCCTATCTTTGTTTTCTGTTCGAAAAACTTTTTCCGATCCCAATTACAACTTCATAATGACCTCTGATTTTTTCTTTTCCGTTCCGTTTCTCCGGGAAAATATCTGTTTATCCCAAAACCTCATAATAAATGAAAGAAAAATATGTATTTTCTATATTTAAATGTTAGTTTTCCATCTATTCGGAAAATACACCGAGAAATAAAAATAAAAATAAAAAGAAAATTTAACTTGCATATTCATTGTTAAGTAGACGAGAGGATACATTTGGGAATACATTTTCAGAACTAGAAAAGTGTTTCACACAATGTTGCTCCCCAAACAACCAGTTTAAGGACGAAAATGGAAAACTATACCTTCTCAAACGACATACAAACGGAGTAATGGAGAGATGGAGAAAAAAATATCGTGTAATATTCAAACAAATAAAAGTTATTTATGATGATAATTACATTCCGTTACATCCCGTTACGAGGATAAAACAAAATGTTACCCATTTTATAGTCAAAACGGGACGATATCCAATTTCATATGACTTTTTTTTTCTTTCTTTCCTCCCTGAATATGATACACAAACATTTTAGACATATCATCCACACAGAATGGATAAAAAGGGGTTTTTAATAGGATGCCTGAAGGAGTTTCATCGTCGACGATGGAAACTTAGATGTTACAGGAAAATTTTATATAAATCGAGGTTGGCTTCAGGTCATCATATTTTGTTATATTTTCTTTTTTTTTGTTGAATAGTTAGGGAACTCAAAGGACTGGGACTGTAGGGACCGAATACATAAGGAATATCATAAATAGAAAATAAGCAAATATTTTCGGTTGTTGGGAGAATTCTAATGGTTATTATGTTGCCAGATGGGCTTAACAAGTTACGGCTAATAGTTATATGGTAAAGCGATATCATTTGAAGGTCAAGGTTAATGAATCGGAAAATAAACAGGATATCCTTTTCGTTAAAAATTTTCATATGGATACTGAGAAATTAGATCACAGCTAACCTAGTGATATCCCTTAAACAATCGAATATAAACAATTCCCATTAAATTATTGAATTGCTTCAAGTCAGAAAAAAAAATTGTCATCTCGTTTTTCCTCGACAAAGAAAATTATACGCAAACAAATCGATGTTATTTGTATACGATGTAGCTTCAAGCTATATTTTGAGGTTGACATTATAATATAAATATTATAACATATAAAAATAAAACCACCCTCCCTTAAAAACCCCTAACGGGCGAGGAGTTTGTGCGAAATAAGATTAGGCACAAAAAATGGGTTGTTATTATTATCAGGATATTATTAGATTTTCTACGATTTTCATTTGAATAGCTTTTTTTTTTGGAAAGAAATAATCCACCAGAGAAACCAATAAAAGATTATATAGTTTCCCTTTATTTTCCATAAAAGAAATACCCTTAACATCTCCTTTCCCCCCTGATCACTCTTTTCTTTGGCGAAATTTATTTTATTGCCTACGATTATTATTTCTGGCAATTGGTTCCGAGACGATAATCTAACAATTTTTGTACGAAAATCCTTAATACAATAGAACTCGATTCGGTTATAACCAGCCAGGAGATTAGGGACACTTTGTAAGCAGAATAACTGAATATACAAAAATCTTTAAAATTAAATCAGAAATCGATCCAATTTTAAGGAATCTGTTCCAATATCCATCTATCAGTTCTCTAATAAAATATTAAATATTAATTAAAATTGTATGCTATGATGGTTTCTAATCAATTCTGTTGATGACCATATAATCCATGAACGTCTCTTGTATGAAAAGTTATGGTCATCATAATCAATGCGATACGATTTCCCCAACAAGGATAATAATGAAAGGATAGTTATTTTGTAACCCAGTAATCAGTAAATATATAATGTGAAATCAGCCTAGCGTTACGATCTCGTATGCATTGAATAATAACAATAATTAATTTTCTCAAATTATTAGGGGTATGGATCCAATAGTGGACATACTTACTAAGCAGTATTTCTCTGAATAATTACATTCAGGGAAAATGTAACTTCTAGATTTTTTGAAATTTTTTTCGCTCACAAATTGTTAAGAAAATTTGACTCAAATCTCGATTGAACAATCTTTAACGAGATTTTAAAAAAACATATTGTCAGGGGAATCCCCTGAATTTATGGTATCAGTAAATCACTTAAGTTATCTATTATCTACTGTACTCGACCGGTATACAATCCGGGGGTTGATTTCTGGAAACGATTGCTCTATAAATTACTAACTGTTCGCTTAGCTCTTATCATTCATCACCAGATTTTCTGATCCCATACATTTTCCAGAAACTTTAAGGTGGTCAGTTGCAGCAAAACTCGATCAAATCGATACGGGTTTTCAAGAAATTTTCATAACAAAATATATTCCTCAATTATTTAGAAATAAGGAATAGAAATAGAAATTATTTATATCATGAGGAACTGTATTTATAAATCAATCAAATTATCCCCTATCCCAATCCGCGGATAAAAATTTGAGCATTAAAACAGCTAGCGACCTCATTACCGAATCTCATTCCATGAATAAATTAGAAAATATCGAAAAAATTATAAAGTTTGTGTTGCATTTGATAAGTTATCTGAAATCGGTTTAGAAAATATGTCGATTTCAATTGAATTGTATTTTCCTGACTCCATCCGCCTATTTTTTGACAATTTACTGTTTGCACGGAATTTACCGTGTTTTATCGATCATTTAACTAGGGGGTTTCTCCTGTCATTTAAAATTAAAATCAAATGTATTGAATATGGGCATCCTGAGATAGAGCAATTTGTTCCCATAGGGTTTGGTTTCCTTTTGATTTCTTTAGAATCCGATTTTCTGACTACAGAACCTATTCATTTTATATTTTAATTCTTAACCAGAGAAGTGCTTCTTTTATTTAAAATTAAAATTAAACAAATCGGTAAAGGACATATTGAGAGAACGGATTTTGAACTCATGGGTTTTCATTTTACATTAACCTTTGAATCGAAATCCTTTTTATATTTTATTTCTTAATCCAGCTGGTTCTTCTGTTATTTAAAATTAAAATCAAACGATCGGAAGAGGGCATTCTAACAACTGTGGGCAAGGTCTAATTTCCTATTGATTTCCTGCATATGTTTAAATTTAATTTGAGAACTCGATTTTCTGACTTCGGAACTAGTCCTTTTTTTATTTTATTTCTTCCATTTAAAAATAATTAATTAATTCAATAAATTGGTTAAGTGAATCGGCAAGAATGAGGATTATAGTGGTCCCATTTCGAATTAACTTTTCATTAAATTATTGATATATTGTTTCAAATAATTTACTGCTGCAGATGTCTTCAATTCGCTATGGCTTTTGCTTATATAATCAGAAAAACCTACAGCAAAACCAGAGCTCCCAATGAATTGAGTGACTAAGATTCCGAAGGGTCGTTCTGAGAAAGGGGTTAAGGGGGATAAAATATTATATGATTTGCCATACATTCCGCAAGACACCAAATGAATGACAAAAATCCAAAAGTTCTTCGTGAGAAAAATTGAAACTATTCCTAGCGGATATAATTACACTAAATCTTGGATAAATTTAAAAATCCCGATTTCCTCCTTTCAAATTTTTCCCAAAATCGCTGGAAATCGGATAACAGCAGAGTAACCTGAAAATATGAAATCGTAATTTCGTGAATGTTAGAAATTTCGCAAGATTGGGTATTTCTTTAAAAATGTCTGAACTTTCGATAAACTAATAAATAAATGAAAATTGGAAAATGTCGTCGATAAAATCGTATAGAAAAATATAAAAATCAAAAAATTGGATGAAATTCCAAAAATATGGAATCGGAAATATTTTTAAAAATTCAAAACATTTTAAAATAAGTCTAAAATTTTTGGAAAATTTTTTGAAAATCGAAAAATTTAAAAAAAATCAGATCTTTTTCTAAAAATTTCATAAAAGTTCGGAGAAATTGAGAATTGAATCTTAAAATTTGGTGAAAATGAATGAAATCGGAAAATTTAATCAGAATGAGAAAAATTTTTCAAAAATTCCGAAGTTTGTGAAAACAAAAAATTCAACAAAATTGGAAAATTTGGAAAAAATCCAAAAACTTGATAAAATCCAAAAATTTTGAAAAAAATTACCGAACATTTAAAAAAAATCAGATATCTTTTTTTTAATTCGAAAACATTTGTTTTTGTTATGAAAAGAAAATTAAATTCAATCCTTAAAAGGATTAGGAAATTTCTTAAGGGTGCCCACTATTGCCGTGTTCTCCCTACGATGTATATACGATCTCATATCAGATGAATTTATTGTCCATATTTTATGTATACACTCGACAAACATATACTAATTGGATGTATATTATCAGACAGAAATATTGCACCACATCCTGATGGACATGGATGAGGAAATGTGTCCCATTTTCAGATAGATGTCTCTCAGTACATGTTTCAAAATGCACTATTTGTTAAACAATTTTTTATTTAATAATCCATCATGATAAGGTGTCGTCGGGGAACAACCTATTACAACTCATGAAATACCCCATAATCTTATGTTCTATTTAGAAATTGAGCTCGCGATTATGTATCCACAATTTTATGTCTTAAAGCTATGAAATTAATTTTATAATTTAGCAAATATGACGATATTTGATTCAGGAATCTGTTCCCCCGAATAATAATCGGGTTAGAAATATTATATCTCATCTCCTCTCTTACTTTTATTGTTTTATATTGAGAAAGGGTAATCGCCAGTCTGGTTCTTACTTAAGATAACTGATACATTTGGTGTATTAGTTATATATGCATAATATCTAATTCCCAAAAATTCATTATCCAAGTATTTCTCTCAAAATATATCCCTACGTCGTCCTTATATGATAAACGAAACATTAAGTATTAAATTATTATTATCCATCATTACTCTCTCTCGTCTCCTTGTTTATCATGTTTTTAATATTTATGTTTTTCTCCTGCATTATATACTTTCTGCTGTAATCCTACTGCTTTCCAATTTATTAAAGCAGGATTTTTGTGAAAGCCCAATCATCCCCCAAATCATACCCGACCCACTCAAGCTTGTTTTTTTCATTTTATTGTTATTATTTTGTATCGTTTCCATAACAAACATAATCCTTTTTAATTACTTTTTCCCATCCGTAAGTCCAATGGAAAATTTTGTATAATAGGAAAACCCATCCTTTCTGATCGTGCGATGGGAAAAACTTTATCAAAAAAAAAAGAGATAAAATAAAACAGAAAACGGTAATGGTTATGTATCCTAAAAGATCACCTCATTCTATATCCCCGAGCTTTTTTCAGACGATTTCAACCCGATTTTTTTCTCTACCCACCTTGTTGTTTGTTGTTTGATATAAAATAGAATTCGATTCGAAAAGCATTAAATAACAAGACAAACGAATAGACAAAGTTGTAAATGGATGAGGGTGATGTGGGATATATATTAAATGTAATTGCATATTGTTTAGAAAGGGATATATGGAGGAGCTTTATATAGTCAAGATCCAAACGTCTATTTTAATAGAAACTATTGTCCTATCGTAAAAGTTTAAGCTTTACAATCATTTACCTGAATTGCTTTCAAATCCTACATTATTTGTACGATTATCGATGTATAGTAAGTAGAAAGTTCTTTTTTTCGTAATATCCGGGGGACGAAAAAATCAAATATAAGATCAAAATTAATGAGATTAAGAATGATGAGATTGGTTCATGATTCTCAAGAAATCCGAGAATTTTCCTTAAAATTAATATCATTTTTAATTACGTTTCTTTCATTTTCCTCCTTCTATTCACCTTAATTAAAAGTTTTAAAGTCCAACGTTATATTAACACACGCCCAATAATCGTTAAGTAATTTAAAACGATGTGACTAACGTTTGGTTGTCATATCAAAATCAGGAATTTAAAACCCTTCTTTGATAGGATACTTAGATGTAAAAATGTTTGATCAGAAAAGTCTTGAAAGCTCTGTTCATTTTTATTCTATTAATTCGAACTATCGGTTCCTTAAAGTTTCTACAACCTAACTGTATCCTTTTCTTTTTTAATGAAAATTACATGAAAATAATTGGATAGAAAATTTCCAACTTCGGCTGTAAAGTTTTTTTCCCCGTTCGTCGTATAATCTTCCGTTAATAGGAGAAAGTCCAATTTAGGAAAATGATAGTAATTGAGGTTATATGGGATATGGAATATCTACATGGGGATATGAATCTTTTTACCCATCATACACTCCCTAAGTCGTATCTAATTACTTTGATCTCTTAGAAAGATAATGATATTATCGTAATACCCTAGACGGTTTTCCGGTATATTGAATGGTTTTCATTTTCCAATTTTCTTTTCTGTTTTTTTTTTTTTTAAATTGGGTATATTACTAACATTTTTTTTTCTCATTTTTGATTTTATTTTCCTTTTTCCTGGTATTAAACTGAGTGTTTTTAATGGACTAAATATTTTCTGATTTTTTAATAAAAAAGTTCTTTTTTCCTTTCTTCTAATTTCAGGTATGTAAAAAATGAGATCACAATAATATATACAGAAAAATTATAAATAGAAGTTCAGAACAGTAAGTGGAAATAAAACAGATTTATTTATATTTATGTCCCTTGTGTATTAAAAAAAATATTTATTAATAAGGAAAAATAAAAAGATTTTCTTTTCAGATTTCGTCTTTTTTTTTATCCTCGTTGTCCGCATTATATTCTGATGACCGCTTTTGTGTGGGATCCGAAAGTATTTATCTGTAAGGATAAAATAAATAATAGGGAATCTTAAGTACTGTCGAATATCTGAACCATAATTTTAATAAAAATCGAAAGAAAAAAATATTTTTAAGTATATTTGATATGTGATACGATGTGATCTATTTTAATGCTTGAACCTTTTCCGGTTCGGTAGAGCTGTTCCTCGATATTCGACTGAAGAATTAGATTATATAAATATAGAATTTCTATAAAATTTAAAAATTATATCCAGAAAACTTTACATTAATCTGGAATCAAATACTTCATTCAAAATACCCATTTAAATCCATAAAAATCAGACAAAGTCTGTATAAATCAATCGATGTGGAGAAATCTTAGAAAAGTTGGGAAATAATCGAGATTTTTCTGATATTTACCAGCATTTCCAGATTTCTTTCAAATTTCGACTAATTCTATCACAATTTCGTAGAAATTTTGACCGTCAGTAGTACTATTTACTCAGGTTCTAATTTACCCACAAGCTACGGCATCGCAGAAACATACATTTTTTTAATGGACATTTAAATTAATTTGGAAAACGGCTAAGTTCCTAAGGACACCCTAAAAGTTAATTATTGTCTTATCGAAAAATTATGTTTAAATTTTAAATTTTAACGGATAAGTGGCCTAAAAAATTGAGCATACATTTTAGATGATTTGAAGAATCGCTAGTATTAGAAAATTTTCTAAGGGACTCGGAACATCTCATCATCATCATCTATACCTCTTACTCCTCGAGGGAGCATAGAAACTTCCATTTGGAAGTTTCTATGACTTATTACGCGATTATTTAACGATTGAGGCTAGGTAGTCAATCTAGCGCTCAAT
>JANTOP010037271.1:0-11007 GCA_027564815.1 Symmerus nobilis | reverse complement strand
TTCTTAGATAAATTTCAACTTTTCCGAAATCTTTAATTTTTGTATTTTTACCTAACTGTCAAAGCAACTTTGTGCGTTTTTACATTTTTTTTTCGGGCCAAAGAAAATATTCGGCATTCACGACGTGCTGTACCAGATAGAACCCGAATAACCGTACCCGAAACAATTTCATTTTAAGTTAAGTTTTTAAAATATTTATGCATTGATGAAGGAAATGCGAATAGATTGACGACTAATGAAGGTATTTTACTTATCTTTCACCTACCTTTAATATTGTTTGAAGATTGTAGGCTTGAGGTATAAATTTCAATAAATCGACTTAGAGTTGCGGTCGATCGTTGTTGAATTGACCTTCAAGGAATCAAGCGATCGGTGAAACCTACCGCCCTAGGAAGCTCAGCCGGGCACACTGAGCACATCTGAAGGCGATACATTTTGTATCTGGCACGGTATCTAACAAACCCTTCCTCCGGCTTTACATACTGGTGAGTATCATTCTTTAAGCCACCTTTGTAATCTCTCACAATTTTAGCCAGATGCGAAGCATAGTTAATGTTCGATAGACCATTTGAACAGACCGCTGCCGCAACAACAATGGAAAAAACGGAGTACCGTGCCGTCATAAAACATCTAGACGAAGCTCACTGGACTCGACAAGGCTAATAATTTCTGTATAAATAAATTTAAACGAGCACTGAAGATGCATCGCGCTCAGGATTTGCAATTGCTGAGTATGTGATGAGCATCTCAAATAAACAGGTGAACAATGCACTAGATTAAACAAGGAAAATCAGGACATTGATGGACGTTGATTCCGAACTTTGGACAAATATCAGATCCACTACTACATATATTCCAGTTAAAAGAATGTCCTTAAAGGAGACTATGTTGAAAAATAAATTCTTTTATCAGAAATAAATTTGTTTTGTTCACCAATAATGAGAAGAAAGGA
Organism: Symmerus nobilis; assembly: GCA_027564815.1. Lineage (NCBI taxonomy): Eukaryota > Metazoa > Arthropoda > Insecta > Diptera > Mycetophilidae > Symmerus > Symmerus nobilis. Next base: position 10,055 of record JANTOP010037271.1, on the reverse strand, counting down.
TTTATTTTATAAAGTTCAATCGGATACATCAATAGAAAGCTAGCTCCTTGCTCCTTCGCTTGTCCGCGTTGACTTTTTATTTATTCTTCTATAATAAAAATGAAGTGGGGTAATCATACATATGACCTCAGTGGGTATTTTGAACTACTGCATGAGCAATTACATTTGAAGTTATTTGTATTATTAAGTCCATTTAAATTTAAATTTTGCAACTCAAAGTCAGTCTCGTCCGTCACTTAGTCAACATGAATGTCCATTTTTAAATTTCAATTTGAGAGAGGGAAAATAAATTGAGAAATCGAAAGAGCGCGTGGTTACGTATGAGGGTACACAGTGATACAGTTAAGATGTTTCTCTTATACCAACATTTATTCTCCTAATTTTGAGTGAGTGATTGTGAATCGTAGACTTTTAAAATGTAATACGTAACTCGTAATGTGACTTATAACCTGTAATAAAAATTAGTTAAATAAAACATTAAGTCAACGTCATTTGTTTTGAGGTAAGGATTTAGAAATTGTTAAATAAGTTTTGTTTTATTTATTTTGAATTTTTTTTTTTTTCAAAAATTAATTAGAAGTGAAATGTTAACTATAAATCGTACAATTCAGTGAATAATTAAGATTATACGGATATCATTTTGCATGCTAATGTATCACTGTGTACCGTGAATAAAGAAATGCAAATTACGCCTTAATTTTGAGTCAATTTACATCGTCACGCGTAACTTGAATTCATCTGAATATGTATTTATGACGTAACTGACGTAACGCGTAACTTTTTGACATATGGATTTGTAATGTAAGGCGTAATCTTGTATTCATTCATTCATGACTGTGTATACTATGTTTTATCGCTTTCTAATTTAAATTCAATTATCCCTTATTTTCAGGAAAAAAATAATCCCAGCCAACGAAAAGGATTTAGGAGAGATGAGGTTTAGGATATTAAATGACCGTCAAAGCCTGAGTAGTACAGGAAAAAAATGTGTTAAGAGAAAGCCACTTTCATCTGATCGTATTTTCCAACCACTCGAAGAAGAGTTATTATGTGAATACATTTTAAATTATTCGAAATTATTTTATGGTTTACATATGACCGAATGTAGAAAATTAGCGTTCGAAATGTCCCAGCTGTACAACATCGAAGTGCCAGACACGTGGATTAAAGATAAAACAGCATCACTCAATTGGATGATGTTGTTCTTCAATCGATATCCACATTTGACAGAACATACCCGGGAAAGATGCAGGACGACTCTGAACGAAAACGATGTTGAAACATTTTATAGAAATTTAAATTTATTATACCAGACTTGTCCTACTTTTGCTAATGGGACACGCGTATATAATTTAGATGAAACAACAGCTACAGTAATGGAATCGCAATTAGAAGTTACACAAAGTAAGGCACTGGTTACGACATGTGCTATTATAAATGCCACCGGTCAATTTATACCACCCGTTATAGTGTTTCCATATGCATTTAATCATACCAAGATGTCCGGTACACCGACTGGCTCATTATGTCTCTGGTATAAATCTGGTTGGATGACCCAAGATGTCTTTAAACAAGTAATGATACATTTCGTCAAGCATACGTCGAGCTCAAAAATAAATCCTTCGCTACTTATATTTGACAACCATGAAAGTCATCTGTCATTAGCTGCAATAAATATTGCTAGAGAAAATGGCGTAACTATTTTAACGTTTCCACCATATTCAACAAGTCAACTGCAACCATTAGAGGCTGGCTTATTCACCTCATACGATATGGAGTACTACTCAGCATCACAAAAAGTTATGCTCACAAATCCAAAAGCTCCCATTCACATGTCTGACGTTGCATCATGTATTGGTACTGCATTTCAATTGGCATTTACTCCAGATAATATTCGGACAGCCTTTAGAAAATGCCGGATATATCCATTTCCGTTCGCCACATTATCCATTACTTCAGATCTTAAACAGATCACAGAAGATCCCGAAGATGAAATAGAAGTAATAGTATTAGAAGATGAAGAAGTAGATATAAAAGATAAAGTAAATACTTTCCAAATAGAAAACAATAGACAACAAGTAACTACAAATGTCCCTGAGACAGATGATACAATCAATATTGGTGCATCCACATCTAGTAAAAATTCGGATACGCTTGTAAGGATACTCAACTCTTTAGAAGATATTGAATAGAACTCATACGTGAATATAGAAAAAACTATCACCAGAGACGTCTGTTGGATTTCTCTAACAGCCCCAGTCATATATGTACTCTTTGTATTGTATAGAATATAGATCGTCACGATTGTCAAGTGAAAATATGAAGACAATTTCCATCGAAGGAATTTTGATAAATAACATTTTCATTTTCAAGCAAATTCAATTATATTTAATAATAATATTAGTTTGTAATTTAATAGTAAGAGATTTGTAATTTATGATCAATCGATTGGTGTGCTTAGCACATCTTTCATACCCTGGCCGCTTGCCATCGTATTAAAAATAATCCATAGAGCTATTGCTGACTGTTTAGTAAATCAAGAGAACCAAGTCAGCTATTTTAGATTTAAGAGTACGATAATTAGCTCCACTGTTATACTTTACCTATCTATGGCATAAATTATAGCAAGATTCCATGTACAGGGCGAGCCATTTGTTTTTTAAAAACGCTATAAACTGAGGCTACATCAATAATTTTTGATTTTTTTTTTATTGTGAAGGTTGGAGCTTCCGATTTAAGAATGAAATACAATTGCGTTCATGTGGCTCCATCTACAGGCCCTACAGTAAGCCATCCTGTTAGTTCAGTTTTGAAACACTTTTTCGATGATTTCGCCGCCTATCTGCCAATAACAGTCGCAATGTTATGTTTTAAACCTGGAATTGTCTCTGGATTATTCGCATAACATCGATCCTTAACGGCACCCCATAGAAGAAACTATGACTTCAAATCGCAGCTCCGCGCAGGCCAATTAACATCTCCAAATCGGCTGATTATTGAGTTGTCAAATTTGACGCGCAAGACATCGATTTCGATTGTCAGTCGGTTTGTATAGCATGTGGCACCATCTTGTTGGAACCAACGGTTGTTCATTTTCATAGCCTCATAACGGTCGCCCATGATGGTAACGGCGTTTCCAGCATCATTTTCAAAGAAAAATGCGCCAATTATTCCACCACTCCAAAATCCACACCAAACTGTCACTCTGGTATATGCATTTGCCTCTCGTTGATTACTCGTGGCTGTTCCGAATCCAAATCCAGCAGTTCTGCTTATTTACGTAGCCCCCGAGGTGAAAATTCGCTTCGTCTGAAAAGATGATTTTTCGACCAAAATTATTGTCATTATTGAGCATGACCCACACAACGAACCGATATCGAAGCGGATGGTCATTTGCTTTCAACTCCTGAGTCATCTGAACTTGTAGGCGAATAATTCAAGGTCTTTGTGCAGTATTCTCCTCAGGCTGGAGCGACTAATGACCAGTGGTTGCGATCGGTGTCGAGTTGAGATCGATGGATTCTGTCCCACACTACGGGCCACAGCCTCAATATTCTCGGGTGTGCGTACTGTCCCAGCTCGGCGACCACTTCTGTTATCAAATAGCAAGCCTGTCTCACGAACTTTCTTCACCAATTTCATTACATCGGCTCCACTTAACGCTCTTTCACGACCCATATTTCTTTTCGAAATTCGCACGGTTTCGGCTACACAAAAACGGACTTTGAAAATAAGTTTTCAATATTTCGTAACGCTCCTTAATCGAAAACATGGTCGTTTCGTGCCGCGGAATATCAGACTGACGAGCTTAAAGTTTCAAGCAAATCGTTCCATCCAGTGTAGTCGTAGCCTATGATTTAAAAACAAACCAGTAAATAATAGGCCACTCTTTTTAAGGAAAAGCCTTCAATTTGGGATGTATAGGAACAAAATATCATCACAAAGCCATAGATAGATAGATATACTAACGGGTGTGGCAATAGCTACCCTTACATTTTAATATTCAGCGTATCCCGTCAATGTCGAATTCGGCAGAAAATGTATGCGGGCGACGCTCGTCATTTCCACTTAAGAAATTAATTACCAATAAGACTAGTCAACTTTGTGCTGGCTATGAAGCGCAGACCTAGTAATAATCTAGCAATATCAGTCGGTTACGTAGTGCAAATCTGATATCGTTCTCCTTGCAGTCCATTTGAATATACCACAGAATGGCTGCGGCCCATTGAAAGCTAGTTCTTCGCTTGGCTAGATGATCCACTTTTTCATTACCTACAATTCAGGTATCCCCAGGGATCAGTTTAACCTTATCAAATTGGCTTAGGTGCTCTAGAACTTTCAGAGCAGCCTAGAAATTACTATGTTTTTGGTTTTTTTTATTCTTTCTGCTTATACATTCTCGTATACATAATTCAATTACGTGGACTTCAACTTAGAATGCTGTAGGATACTCTGCGAGACTGCTACCGATCTGAGATCTTGGGTTTTTTTCCATATATTCTGGTACCTACAGCCACATTTATCTTGCATACCAGATTATGTTTCTGGACTCGTCTCGTCCAACTACTCTGTTCGGTTTTCGTATTTTGAAGAGCTTTTCAAAGTGGTATGCCGGTAATGGTCTTATCACTATAATTTTGCCAACTCAGGTCAGGAGGGGGCTTTCCATCCCTAAACAGTATTCTGTAAGGAGCTAGTCTGGCTTCCTTTTCTAACGTAATGTAAAGCGGAGATAGACTCCACCACAGACACTCAGTTTGAATTCGTATATGTGGCATATGCATTCACAATGGTTTCGAGGATATAACAAGCAAGCAATAATTTAAAGAGGAGAAGGGCTCCAGGAGGACAATATAGATAGACTAATTACCATACGAATTTCTTTACAGTATGTTCCAGAAAGCGGGACACTATTCCTGGATAATGTAGAGGTAGACACTGAAAAGCGACATATCCCAAATAACCCTAAAATAAACGTCCAATTAGAGAAAAGAGAACAATAATTTGTTTAAATTTAAACATTTGATATTTATTAAAAAGAAAATAAAAACATTTTAATATTTAAAAATAAATAAATGGTTTTATTTAATTTAATTTGGCCATCCTAATTTTAATTTTAATTTCAGTAAATCAGTGGTCGGTGAAATAAAATGAAATTAAATATAATAAATTTAATTTATAAATTTTACGAAATTTCTTCAATACAATCAATTTCGTTTTTATTTTTTTAGTAAGTGCGACAGTTGTTTCGTTAATAAATCAGATTTACATAGGCACTATCGCATTCACACCGGTGAGAAACCGTATGCTTGTTCCTATTGTGATCGAGCATTTTCTGAGACGGGAGCGAAAGTGAAGCATGAAAGGTAATAATTATTATCAATAAAGAAATATATCTCTCTTATTCTCTCACTAATTTAGAACGCATACGGGAGAGAAACCATATCAATGCCAAATATGTAGTAAGAGATTTGCGTTATCACATACGTTATCAAAACATATGCTTAAGCATACGGGTATAAAACAATATGAGTAAGTAAATGTAACTCTTTTCTAATAAATTGTTTTTTAATTAGTTTCCCTTTATCATTGGATTTTTAGATGTGACATGTGCGGCAAAACATTTAAATTACTTCATCATCTGAAATACCATACAAAAATTCATTTTAAATGATTAAATTAGAATAAATCTCAATTTATTTTAATAATTTCGATAAATTATCTTTTGCGCTCCTTAAATCCGGATCAATAGTCAGTGCCATTCGATATGCTCTTATCGCATCCTGATGATGATTCCATCGATGATATAATACACCAAGATTGACATGATACAAAGCATTGTTTGGCCGTTGCTTAATTACATCCAAATAAATTTGTTCGGCCTCCACAAATTTATTCAATTTACCGAAAGCATTTGCTCGTATAAATAATATTGAAGAATCATTTCTTGTAAATTCGATAGCTTTTTCCGATAGCCGAATAACTCGTTCCGATTGCCCAATATTATCAAAATATGTCAACATATTTGCCCATGCTTTTATTTGGCCGAACGGATCAATATCAATAGCTGATTGCCATTGTTTAACCGCTAAATCGCCCTGCTTCATATCGATATACTAAAATGAAAGGTGGTACACAAATAATGACAATATGAAAATTAGTTTGTATTTACAGCATTTCCCATATTATAATGACAGGTTGCAAAACTTTTCCGATAACTTAACGCCTCTTCGAAACTTTTGATGGCTTCTATGAAATTCCGTTTACTTGTTTGCACAATCCCCAAATTCATCCATGCAGCAGGGAATTTTGGTCTGATTATATATTTAAAAATCAATAAAATCAAATTTCTATATTAAAATATCTTAAACTTACAGAATTTCGATAGATCGCTTCAGATGCTGTTCGGCTAAGTCCAATTGATTCAAGTCCCTATATATATTTCCTAAATTCATATGCGCAGATTCATAATCGGGATATAAATGTATTGCTTGTTTGTAATACTGGATAGCTTCGTCACGGTGACCTCTATCAGTCGATAATCTAGCGATATTGTAATGAACCTGACCACATATTACAAAACCATAGATTAACAATAATTTGACACCCTGATCCGAGATCATTTTTATTTAAATAAATTTTGTGCTCGAGTTAAAAAACACAGAAGCTTAGTATTCTTAACTAATAAGTGTTGATTTCAAGTATAACGGGTTTAATTTACCTTTGCATTATTTGGAACGACAACTAACGCCGATTTGAATAATCGTTCTTCATTTGTCCAGTCATCAGCACGAGCTATAGTTTTTAAAATCATGACACAAATAACGGTACAATAACAAACATCAATGACCTGAATCGGAAGGAAAATCATTAACAGGAAGAAATACCGTTGAAATCTAGGTGGAATACCTGTACCTTAATATATTCAATAAAACGTTTCCGAAGATATTTTAAACCGATTACAATAAGTATAACGAAGCCAATCGATGGCATGTATAAAGTACGTTCAGCGATAACAAATCCAACGCGAATAATACCGCTGGCTGGAAGATATGGAATGATTGTCAATGCTAATGATATGTAAATCAGTCTAAAAAGAAAATCAATTTTATTAATAAATCTTATTGGCGAAAAACATGTACTTTACCTTGATCCTCTTATGAGCAAAAGTAGAAAACCAGAATAAAATAAAAGGATTGCCGTAATTCGAAAATCCAATAACGAATCGATTAATTTGATTGATCCTAACGCCCAATCAAAGCTCAGCCAATGCGGACATAATAGAAGCCAGCCATTCAGGGCGTACAGAAAATTTTGTGATAAAATCTATCAGAAGAATAAATGAAAATAATTATTAAAAATTATCGCCCAATTTTGAAAGGATTTAACAATCAGCCTTTAACATCGGCCTTTAGAGGATATATGGCTAGACACTTAATTATATTAGATATTTATATTAGAAAATAATTATATACCTAATTTTAATTCTTTTTCTATTTATAAGTTAGATGCGGAATGAGCCTATGTACAGCTTTATCCGGTAATCATCGAAATTTCAGTGAATTTTCTTCGGGGATCGGAAAATCTAATTACAAGATTATATTCATAAATAAACAAGGAACAGATTTCCTTAAATAATTTTTTTTAGGAAAGTTATCCTTTACGATTTTAAGTGGGTTGCTGCAGGGAAATTACCCGAAATAATTCGGGTAAATCAAAAACTGAAATTTCGAATTTCAAATCATTTAAAGGATGACTTCTTCGTTCTATAAACGTGAAAACTTTAAGGGTTTATTCTGTAAGTTCTATTTTTAAAATTATTTCGAAAATAATCTTGTAATTTTCTCGTTTATTTTGTAGGATATTCGGTTTTTTCTGGATACCGGTTTGGAAAAGCATCGGATGGAAAATCTAAATTCTACAAAGTTATTCGAAGTTAAATTCTGGATCAAATTATCAATTGAAATTGACCCTTAAACGATAGGGGTCCAGGAAGGGAAATGGTTAACGGTAAAAATTCTTGAAAATTTGTCTCATTTCCCATGATTTCTATTTTATAAAAAAAAAAATCTTGATACAAAAGAAAAAAATTTTGGATTCAAAAATCGAGTAAAAAAATCCAATATTTTCCGAACAATCTCGGAGAAAAATCGAAATTCCGGGAAATTTTGTTCGGGGATCGGATAATTTAATTACTGGATTTTCTTCCAAAATAAACAAGGAACAGACTTTCTTAAATAATTTTTTTAAAAAAGTCAACCCTTTCCTCCGCAGAAGGATTTATAGGGGTGTTGTGCATTTTTGGTTGGGTTTAATGAATTTATAACGGTTTTTCCAAAACCTGTCCTCTAAATTATTCAACGGATGTTCATGTTTATATGATAGCACGTTGAATTTAGATTAAAAAATTAGTAATTCCAGCAAAATAAAATAATTTAAATTAATTTAAATGCAAAGTTTGCATCTTTCTATTTGATGGAAATCCAACGATTTACCCATCCCTTAACCCCCCATACCCGATATATTTATTGCGGGTAAGTATATTCCAGAAATATTTTTAGAGACTAGGGAGTTGCATATTTAAGTCGGAAGAGTGGTAAAAACCACAAAAGGAAAAGGGAAAAGTTACCTATGCGAAACGAAAGCCGATTTCAACAAAATCAGAAAATTATTCGGTAAATCAAATCTAAATTAGCTGCGGGAAAAATCCGAAGTGAAACCCATTTCAACCAAAATATTCTGTAAACAGGCCCGCTGCTTCCATAGGAGCGAGGTTGTTCACCGCACACGGGCGCCTATCTAAAGGGGCGCCATTACGAGCAATTAAAATTAATAACGATTTTCTTAGTATAGACGAGATTTAGATAAATTCTCCTAAATTGAAATATTTTGTAAACTGAAAAAATGGGGATGGATGTAGTTAGTAAATCGCGAATTTTGAAAAAAAAAATCATATTTTTTCGGACAATTTAAAATTTCAAAATTTTAGTTGGGATTCATTTCCTGGATAATCCACTTGAGCTAATAACATATAAACCCCTTAAGGGGTTATCTAACAAGTTATAATTTTAAATTGATGCCAAAAAATCGATATTCAAAAAATCAAATAATTTCTAGAGATTACTTGGCAAATAAATGAGATTTAATTGATTCCGGACAATTTTGAAGAAATACAAAATTATAAAAAAAAAAATATTTTTTCGGATTCTTACGAAATTTTAACAAATTTACAGATTTGAGTGAAATATTTCGAATTTTTAAGGAATTCTTTATTAATTAATTCCAATTTGTTTTCAATTTGCATACAATTTGCAATAAATTCGATATGCAATTTTACAGTATTGTAAGTAAACCTCATAGAACTACATTATTTCTACATCTAGAAGTCTAAAATTTGTTAAGGACAGTGACGTCCGGTCAATATCTGAATGAGGTTTGTAGAATGTTATAACCTTAACCTAATAAGCCCTGATAATCCGCCCTTCGATTTTGATAAAAATTTTGTGTAGTTGCTTTAATTCCCAGTTCCACAAAAAAATGTTTTATTCAATCAAAAAAAAAATTTTTTTTCAATTTTTTTAAAAAAGATTTGTCTTCAGATTTTTTGTTTGAAAAAAAATGTGTAATTACAATTTTTTTGAAAAAAATTTGTATTAGAAATTTTTTTTTTAAAAATTTGTTTCGAAAAAGTTTTTATTCAAATTTTTTTCAAAACATTTATTTTTAAAATTCTTTATTCAAAAAATTCATTGTTAAAAATTGTTATTTACTAACAATTAGTTTAATTAATTAATTAAATAATTAATTGTTAGTTTCTAATATTGTCATATTGTTTGTGTTTACAATTTTATTTCCAAAAATTTTTGTTTACAATTTTTTTTTTCAAAAAATTTGTTTTAAAAATATTTTTACGAAAAATTCGTTTATTTCAATTTACAGTTTTATTTCAAAAAATTTGTTTGTTTTAGAAATAAAATTTAAAAACTTGTTTTTTCAAAACTTGTAAAATTTAATTGCGTAGTCTTAATGTCAATTTCTTGATCGTGATACTTCCA
>JANTOP010037260.1:0-11007 GCA_027564815.1 Symmerus nobilis | reverse complement strand
TCGTTCCGGTATCAGCTCAAAAATCACGTACTGTGAACGTACACGTTTGGCAGTATTCAGGTCAAAAGCATTTGCTTTCTGTCAAAAGTTACACAGGGGTGCCCACAACCGGAGCATGCCCACAACCGGAACACATCCCTTACATCTCACGATGTTCCACTTTCTTTATTTACAGAAAATTTCCTTGATTCTAATCAAATTAGTTATATGAAATTAACGGTTTTCATTAGGTACATTTCTCGATTATATAAACTTTTTGGTTTTCTATCAAATTTTCCGCTTTCCTGAAATTTTTTCAATTTTCACGAACTTAACTTAAGATGAATAATTTTAAACTCCATAAAATTTCACGGTTTCGGTATAAATTTTCTGATTTCCAAAAAAAAATTAATATAAAATTTTCCGATTTTTACGAAATTTTCGAATTTTTTAAAATTTTTTAAACATTCTCCATTTTCCAGGTTATTTTAGATTTTCAAAATCTTTTCGCTTTTGTGATTTAGTATTAAACTCATAAATGTGTGCAAATGCATATATCTTATGTTGCAGACTACAAATTTGCGTATCAAAATCCAAGGGATTAAGGAATTCAACCTCGCTTGTTCGAAAAATCTTGAATGTTAATTTGATTTCACAATGCTTCAACTTCAAACTTCATTTGATTTTACAATCACTTAGTAATGTAATTAATTAATTGATATTCTTTTTGTATTATGAAAGTCAAGGTGTTAACAAGAAGAATTATAAGTGAGTCATCGATTCCTTCCTTCCATCCGGTATTAGACCTATCATGCTACCATATATGAATCATTTTTATTAGGGGTGTATTCTAGTCTAGAGGCATGAATTTCGGGCGGTTTTTGAAGCTCTGTACAAACGAAACAAAAAATATTTTTACTATCCATTTTTTTATCATTTGTTTATTGATATTTTAAGATTACATAAAAATTAACCGAAAAAAAATCAAAATTCACAAAGTTATGAGCTGGCAAAGTGGGAGGTCCAAACAAAAGCGGTGTCCTGGCGTGCATGATTTCAACCCTTCTGGTCATCTCAAACAAAAAAGCCGAATGGATTCTTAATTAGTATAGATGCCGCTATAGCATGAACTTTGGAAAAGTAAAACATTAAATTTTTCATGAAATGGAGGCATTCCGAATTTCATAAAACGGCGGCAAAATACAATTCCGAATTTTTTAAAAATAGTAACATTAAAAATGTTGATCTGAGCGTGGTTGAGGCGATAGAGGAATGTATAAAGAACATTCACACCAAATTTCAAATAAATCGGTTCATTAGAACTTGAGAACTTTTGGAACCACTTTGCCAGCTCATAACTTTGTGAATTTTGAGTTTTTTTCGGTTAATTTTTATGTAATCTTAAAATATCAATAAACAAATGATAAAAAAATGTATATTAAAAATATTTTTCGTTTAGTTTGTACAGAGCTTCAAAAACCACCCGAAATTCATGCCTCTAGACTAGAATACCCCCTTAAGGAAATAAAGGACTAGTTGATGGGTAATTTTGCAATAACACCAAAAAGAAAGTGTTCTAATCTTCTAAGTATACTCTACTCTACTCATTGGAATACGATGGCGGTATAATCTAACAAATGATTAATTAATTATTCATCTGAAATATTAATTAACTATATACTACCTATTGCTATATTCAACCATAGGCTCGTAATTACATTCTCCGTTTGTTCAATTTTTACAAATCCTCGAAGCTATCTCGTTCAGTCATTAATCGGCAATGAATACAAACGAGCCAAATTGCGTGCTAAGGCAACGAAAAAACTTCAAAAAAAAATTATTCAGTTCGGTTAAAATGCTCCTTAAAGTAAGTCAACTGTTTTGTGCCGCACCAATTCTAACGTGCAAAGATGATTCCGGATTAAATCTTTTCATCCACCGCATCCAGGCTTATTTACAATGGTTGTGCAGTGCTATCTTAATCATTTGTCTATGTCTTGCAACATATTATGAGCAGAGTGTCTACGATTCTCAGATGACATTTATGACGAAAATGCTAAGTATCAGTGAGTTCGTTTCAATGGTCATTAATTCGACAATAATATTTGTGGGCTGTAATTACCAACGGAAAATGTACCGCAAGTATTTTTATGGTATCGTTGATCTCGAAGTTCGATTGAAACAATACAAAAACATTCTACATGTTGAAATGGAGGACGTGGATAAAACAATTTCGAAATTTCTAAAGAAGATGTTGAGTGCTTGCCTCTTTTATTTTCCGTTCACATTTATACTGGACTTAACATGGAATAATTACAATGCATTAGATTGGATACGCAGCTCAACTGCATATATTTTACCAAGTATTATTCGAGCACTAGCACTCATCCAATACTTCTTGTTGCTCATTATACTCAAATACTTTTATAACTTAATAAATAATATTTTAGATATGTTCGCTAAAAACGGGCTAAAGTTCATTCACAAATCGATCTATACAAAACCAATCAATCATTGTCAGATATCATTACCAAACAGTTCACTGGAAATTCAACTTTTAAACGAACTTCAGGAGACTTACGTTGACTTACGAAGTTTTGCTAAACAAATAAATTCATCATTTGGATTCTTAGCACTGTTTACAATTTTATCGAATTTCTTAATCATATTCGCATATTATTATGAATTGTATAAAATTTGGGAAGGAGTTCAACTAGCAGCCTTCAGTTTCACACTTGATGTAATAATATGGAGTGCATTACACTTCATTAAAGTTTATTTTATCTTGCTGTATAACAGCAAAGTAGTGGAAGAGGTAAGTATAAAATTGTACATCGAAATCATATATAAATTGAAGTTACGAAGTAACGTTATTTAAATTAATTATAGAAATCCAAAATTGGAACATCATTAAGTATGCTGAATTCAATGGATTACGTGGATCCAGCATCTGTAGAATTATCGGTTATTAATTTAATTAAATCAATAAATTATATATATTAAATTTCGACTTTATCTTTAGATAAATAGTTTTTCACGTCAGGTAATGCATGACGAACATTATCCGTATGCATGTGGAATAATCAAATTAGATTTATCACTGTTAACAACGGTAAGCTTCTTTTTATAACATGGTGCGCTACCAAATTATTTATTGGAATTATTTTTTTATTCCAGTATTTCGGATCACTGACCACATATTTAGTGATCCTTATTCAATTTGACCCCAGAACAAGAACACCAACTTATGGACAACCAAATTTACATTCAAATAGATCGCTCAACGAAATTTAAAAAAAAAATCGCATATGAGTACTGTACGCTCATTAGTTCAGTTCATTTGTATGAATCTCAAATGTTTGGTATTTAGCAACCGCTTATGAGACTATTGATATAATCATTGACTATACCAGTAACAAATTATTGTTTGTGCTATAAAAGGACTCTAATTCTCTAAAACAAAAATCAACAAAAATATACACATAATTTGAAACTTAAATTCAACACAATTTATTCAAAATTAAGAACAATTAATTAATCCAATTAATTAAATAATTAAATTATTTTTTTGAATTTGAAGTTGATTTTTAACTAATGGAAATAAGACTTAATTAAATCCAAATAACATAACATTTGACAAGATATTATTCAATACTAAATATTAAAAATTGAACTATCATACTAATTAACGGAAAAGTGATAAAATCGTCGTATTATAGATGTACAATCACTAAGTTGTATCATGTGCAATATCAAACGATGGCAAAACAAAAGTTAAAACGAAATTACGGGTACAAGCGTTTTGAACGATACCTTTCTCTTGTCCGCTGGTATAGTTAGTAACCCCGTTCACTTTTCCGTGTCCTTAAACTAATTACTTTTCTTATGTTCTTTTCACGTTGGTATTTACAAATGGTAAAAGCGATTGGTATTTTAAAGTAAGTTGAAAATTATTAAATCCAATTATTCGTTATTATTTATAATTCACCCTTTATGGGCAATAGCTGTAAAATATTTGAATTAAGCTACACCCTTCACTCACATTTTCCACCTTGGGTTCATTTCTAACATGTCCTACGTCCTCAACCACGTTACGTACTTCACCTACCTTCTCAACAACTTTCACTACTCGACCTCGGTCCTCAACCGTAACTAGTTGACCAAAGTTCTCAACTTTGACTAATTGCCCAATATCCTTAACTAATTCTATTAAAGGTTCTCGAGGTATGCTTGAATCGTCTGCACCATCTGGCATTTCCATTGCAGATATACCTAGTTCGTCGACATCTATTTTTACTACGCAATCGCAACAAGAGATTGCTGCTGCTGTTCCTTCTGCTACAACTGCAGTGTTAGAGGGACTATTATTCTCTGGACTCTCGTGATTCGTCGATCGGCAAACTAACATTTCCTTTATATTCTCTTTTATTGCCTTCACTTTTTTGCGAGGTCTACCTCGCTTTCTTGGTGGGTTTAGAATTTCATGAGCACTATCTTCAGTTGCTATTCCTTCTGCTACAAGTGCAGCGATAGAAGAACTATTTTTCTCTGTACTCTCGAGATTTGTCGATCGGCCAACTACCAACTTCTTTATATCCTTTCTATGTACGCCAGAACACTCTGCATGTGGTATTTTACAAAATCGTCCCAATTTTTTCCTCAAACGATTCCAAGTTACTACAGTCTTGTCCTCCACTTTATTGCGAGGCCGACCTCGTTTTCTTGGTGGGTCTAGAATTTCATGAACACTATCTTCAGTTGCTATTCCTTCTGCTACAAGTGCTGCGTTAGAAGTACTATTATTTTCTGGACTCTCGAGATTCGTCGATCGGCCAACTACCAACTCCTTTATATGTACGCCAGAACACCATGCATGTGCTATTTTACAAGATCGTCTCAATTTTTTTCTCGTACGTTTCCGAGTTACTATAGTCTTGCCCCCAACTTTCTTGCGAGGACGACCTCGTTTTCTTGGCGGCTCAAAAATTTCTACAGTTGGAATTCTTTCTGCTACAAGTGCAGCGTTGGAAAGACTATTATTCTCTGGATTCTCGAGATTCGTCGATCGGCCAACTATCATCTCCCCTATTTTCTCTTTTATTATCCACACTTTCTTGCGAGGTCTACCTCGTTTTCTTGCTGGTTCCAGGACTTCATGACCGTTATTTTCAGTTGCAATTCCTTCTGCTACAACTGCTGTGTTAGAGGTACTATTAGTCTCTGGCCTATCGACATTCGTCGATCGACCAACTATCATTTCCTTTATATTCTCTGTTATTGTCCACAATTTTTTGCGAGGTCTACCCCGCTTTCTTGGTGGGTCTAAAATATCATGAGCACTGGCTTCAGTTATCATTCCTTCTGCTACAAGTTCAGCGTTAGAAGAACTATTATTCTCTGAATTCTCGGGATTCGTCGATCGGCCAATTACTATCTTCTTTATATTTTCTTTTCTTATCCAAACTTTCTTGCGAGGTCTACCTCGTTTTCTTCCTGGCTCCAGGATTTCATGACCGTTATTTTCAGTTGCAATTTCTTCTGCTACAACTGCAGCGTTAGAGGTACTATTATTCTCTGGACTCTCGAGATTCGTCGATCGGCAAACTAACATCTTCTCTACATTCTCTTTTATTATCCACACTTTCTTGCGAGGTCTACCTCGTTTTCTTGCTGGTTCCAGGACTTCATGACCGTTATTTTCAGTTGCTATTCCTTCTGCTATAACTACAGTGTTAGAGGTACTATTATTCTCTGGGCTCTCGAGATTCGTCGATCGGCCAATTACCAACCTCTTTATATTCTCTTTTATTGTCCTCATTTTTTTGCGAGGTCTACCTCGCTTTCTTGGTGGGTCTAGAATTCCATGAGCACTATCTTCAGTTGCTATTCCTACTGCTTCAAGTGCAGCGTTAGAAGAACTATTAGTCTCTGAATACTCAGGATTCGTCGATCGGCCAATTACTATCTTCTTTATATTTTCTTTTATTATCCACACTTTCTTGCGAGGTCTACCTCGTTTTCTTCCTGGTTCCAAGACTTCATGACCGTTATTTTCAGTTGCAATTTCTTCTGCTACAACTGGAGTGTTAGAGGTACTATTATTCTCTGAACTCTCAAGATTCGTCGATCGGCAAACTATCATCTTCTGTATATTCTCTTTTATTCTCATTTTCTTGCGAGGTCTACCTCGCTTTCTTGGAGGCTCTACAATTTCATGAATGCAATCTACAGTTGCAATTTCTTCTGCTACAACTGCAGTGATAGAGGGACTATTATTCCGAATTGTAACAGTTTCGTCCTTCATTTTCTTACTAGGCCTACCTCGTTTTCTTCCTGGTTCCAGAACTTCATGACCGTTATTTTCAGTTGCAATTTCTTCTGCTACAACTGCAGTGTTAGAGGTACTTTTATTCTCTGGACTCTCGAGATTCGTCGATCGGCAAACTATCATCTTCTGTATATTCTCTTTTATTCTCATTTTCTTGCGAGGTCTACCTCGCTTTCTTGGAGACTCTAGAATTTCATGAATGCAATCTACAGTTGCAATTTCTTCTGCTACAACTGCAGTGTTAGAGGGACTATTATTCCGAATTATAACAGTCTCGTCCTTCATTTTCTTACTAGGCCTACCTCGTTTTCTTGTTGGTCCCAGGTTTTCATGACCGTTATCTTCAGTTGTAATTCCTTCTGCTACAACTGAAATTTTAGAAGGGCTATTATACTCGCAACCTATTGTCCGCGGAAAATTTTTGATCACTGATGGCTGTTCCTCCCTTTCTGGGGAAAAGGTTCTAACAGCTGAAATAGCGGCTAAACGATGCCGTTGAGCCTTAGCACGCATTTTTCTTATATACATTCTTGAAGGCATTTTTAAAATTAATTTCTATCAAACTATAGAAAATCCGTAAATGATTTTATTGGAATCTTTAATTTTGTTGATGATAAATGATAACATGAAAAAAAAATTAAAATAGTAATAATGATTAATTATATTAATTTAGAATAAACTTTAACTTACTTCTATTCAAAATTCAAACAAATTAACTCTAATTATATTTTAGAAACCGATCCGAAAAGCAGCTGCAAAATAATTCATCCGTGATGGCAAAATTTCTGAAAATTGAAAATATAAAAAGAATTTTATTTAAAATTGAAAGCAGATTTCGGCGTAGGAAATACTCAGAAAAGCGCAACCAGAAAAAAAGTAAAATACAGGTATCCTTCGATATACGTGGTACTTGAGTTTACGCTTTTCTCGTACAATTCTTATTTAAAAAGAACGACTCTTTTCGATTTTAATAAAAGTCTCAAAAATTGTGAAGGTGGAAAAAAATACTCTACGTATTTTCTTGTTTAGCCATCCGATTTACAGTTGCGAATACAGGGTAAATTAAAATGTCGAATTGTTTCAAAAATATCAGGATTTGCGTCTTGGTTCAACGCTGATAACTCATAAACGGCTCCATCGATTGTTTTTTGTGATTTCAAATAAACGGTAGTTAATGGAGCAATTCGAATGTAATATTAAAAAAATTTGTAAAACAATTTCTTTATAAAAGTTGGTTCAATTGTTCATCTCCATCCTATGGAGAGATACCCCCACCAAAAATATTTTTTTAAAAGCCTAATCTTAATAAATATTATAATTTACGCTGGCACATGGGGCCGTTTTTGAGATATAATTTTTTTTCTTTTGGTTCTCTAACGTAATATATATTTCATTGTTTAATAAAATATTTATGAAAATTTCTAGATATAGATTTTTGTTGGGGCTATGTTTATGAAACAATTACAAGATAAAGAAATTGAAAAAATGAAAAATTTCTTGTATTCTCCCACTTGGAACGATACATTCTCTTTTGTCTCGATTTACGCGATTTTGACATACGCGGACCAATTAACCGCGTAACTAGAAGGACACCTGTAATATAAAATGTTAACAAAAAGTTCATATTTGTTATCTGTAGTTGTTAACAATTCCTAAGACTTTCGTTTTTCCATGTAAAGTTTTGAACACGAAGTCTGAGTCCATTTGCAGAAAAATATGTACATATATGGGGTTTACATTATTTATCAGTAGTAATACCAGTAGTGCAGTGCTGAATTAATTGCAAACTCTTTATTTTAAGGTAGGCGATAGTGCAAATAAATTTTCTACATCAGAATAATGGAAGCAAAACTAAAACACCGTAGGCATCTTACCCTAAAATTCAAAGATTCCAAACTATCGTAAGCGACATCTAAATGTATAACATATCTCATTCCAGTTTGAAATATTAAGGGGGTAAAGCGAATTAGTATGCAAATAATAAATACTCTTATTAGAAGGGATTCTTTGATTTTTAAAACATTTAGGGTTGAAAAAATATATACACATAATTTCAAATTTAAACTCAACATTTATTTCAAAATCAAGATTAATTAATTAATTAGGTTAACAAATAAGATTAATTGAATGTCTTCCAATTCAGATATTTAATAAGATTTGATTGATATAAGATTTAGTGTAATACATAACATATAACATATTAATATAACATTTAACATAATTATTAATACAAAATATTATAAACTGTGTATGGTGAAATATAAAACGATCTTATGGCTACAACCGTTTTGTATAATACCTTTCTCTTGTCCGCTGGTATAGTTAGTAACCCCATAATCCCCTCGTTCACTTTTATGTTTTTTTTTTCAGCTACAGCTGACAGACATTCTTCTCGAATTTGAATATGAAACCAGACAAACTTTAAACTGTATTTTCTGTTCAATTTTAAATTGTACTTCACGTTATAAGTTAAAGTTCCTCGAATTTGGTAATAACTATAAGTTGGATTAGGTAAAGTATTAACTTGCAAATTTTTAAAATATCGTTATTGTAACAACTTAACTTCTACTTCAGTTACACTTTTCGTATGATAAATAGAAACAATATATTACTTGCAAGTTAATACGAAAATTACCAAATTAGGTACTAGTAAAACCGATTGGTATTTCAAAGTAAATTATAAATTAATATATTAAATTCTATTATCAATTGTTATTATAAAACTCAATATAAATATAACTCACCCTTTATGGGCGTTAGGTGTATAATACTCAATTCACTACCTTGACTGGAGTTAAAACCTTGACTTACATTTTCAACCTTGATTTTCTTCTCAACATGGTCTACATTCTGAACTAATTCGACTTTATGACCTACGTTCTTAACCACTTTTGCTATTTGACCTAAGTCCTCACCCACGTCTACTATCTCTCTTTTTAATGTCACTCTCTCACCAATGTCCTGAACTAAATCCCATTCCCGCGATACACTGTCGACTTCTCTACAATCTGGCATTTTCATTGGGGGCATTCCTAGTTCCCATGGCTTATCGCCGACAGCTATTTCCACTATACACTCACAACCCGTGAGACGTGTCGATCTGCGAACAATTCTTTCCGTAACTATATCCTTTTTCCGCTCGCAACAACCATCATCCTGCAGTTTCTTAGGGGGGCGTCCAAATCTCTTCCCGCAGCTGTCAGGACTTTCTTGCGTGGCCTCCCTAGTCTTCTCGGCGGCTTCCCAATTTCATGATCGCTATCTAGAGTTTCACTTCCATCTACTACATCAAGATATCTTAGACGTGTCGATCTGCGAACAATTCTTTCCGTCACTATATCATTTTTCCGCTCGCAACAACCATCATCCTGCAGTTTCTTAGGTGGACGCCCAAATCTCTTCCCCGCACTTCGTTCCTGCACTTTTTTACGGAAGCGTCCCAAATTATTCCGCGTAAGTTTCCTAATTAACACAGTTTTGTCCCCCCTTTTATTGAGAGGCCTACCTCGTTTCGTTGGCGGCTCCCGAATTTCATGATCGCTATCTTCAGTTTCACTTCCATCTACTACATCAAGATATCTTAGACGCGTAGATCGGCGAAGTACCCTCTCTTCTATATCTTTTAACTGTTTGCCAGAACTTTGTTCCTGCACTATTTTACGGGGGCGTCCCAATTTCTTCCCCGTAAGTTTCTGAATTACAGTTTGACCCTCCATTTTATCTTCAGTTTCAATTCCTTCTGCTACATCTGTTGTTTTAGAAGGGCTACTATTTTCGCAAATTATTGTCCCCAAACAATTATTGATCAACGCGGGCTGTTCCTGTCTTTCTGGGGAAAGAGTTCTAGCAGCAATAATAGCTAAACGACGCTTAGCATAGCGAGCTTTATTACGCTTTCTTCTTGTCTCTTCTTTTGAAGGCATCTGTGAAATTTAATGTCAACTACAAAACGATAGAAAATACGCACATTTATGGAGATCCGTAAATGATTTTATTGGAATCTTTAATTATGTTGTTGATAATATGAAAAAAAAATTAATATAAATTATGAATAATAATTTAGAATAAACTTTAACTTACTTCTATTCAAACAAAGTAGCACTATTTGATCTGAAAACCTGCTGGAAAATAAGCCATCCGTGACGGCAAATTGGCTGAAAGTTCAAAATATATCATTTTAATGTTAAAATAACAAAAATTTTATTTAAAGACTAAAAACAAATCCGAACGACCAAACGCTGTCCATTGAAGGAAAATACGGGGCTTACATGAAATGGTTGGTTACAAGTTTAAATTTACTAGCAAAATTATCGTTAATCGTTAATTATTATCTCAATTATTCAATAATTCAATAATCTCTTCATTGATCGTCACAATGATCGAATTTGAAACCGCGTCATATTGGATGGTGATGTAAAGCTGGCGGTCCCGCGTACTATGCATTAGTATAGTACGGAAGACTCCTGTAGATGGGAGTAGGCAAAAAACATGTACACCTGTTGTCAATTAACTTAAAATGGTCAATGAAAACAGGTTAAGACCAACTAAGGGCGCGTCCAAGTTTATCATTTATCGTTTATCAATTCTCTTATCGTTTATAAAATCCTCAACTTGTACGCACCCTAAGGGCCTGAATATGTTGGCGATTCGACTAACGATAAGCGATAAACGATAAGAGATAGACGATAATAGCATCGAAA
>JANTOP010037249.1:0-11008 GCA_027564815.1 Symmerus nobilis | reverse complement strand
TATCTGATGTTTTCTAGATATTATAAATATTGTTTTGAGACATATATCCAACGTCTTTAAAATGTATTTGTGCTATTGGGGTATATCGCTATAATACCGGATAGATTCTATTGCACACAATACAAATTGTTCAGGGGAAAGTACAAACTTAATTATCAAGTTAAGTCGTTCATTTGACAAACCGACTAAGTATTACGGTATTACTCAAATTTAGAAAATTTATTTCTTAATTAGATTTCAAATCGCTTTAACCCATATTATCCTAGCGTTACCTAATGCGTACCATGGTAACGCAAAAGAAAATAATTTATCGTTTATCATTTATCGTTTATCGATTATCATGTATCGACTCTCTTATCGTTTATCGCTTATCGTTTATCAAAGCCTCAACTTGTTCACTCCCTTACTAACACTATTCAGGGATGGCAAAATTGGTTTCCGTTGTTGGAATGTAAAATAGAGCCATTTAACTTTTGCATAAATAAAAACTACATTAGAATGTGGAACAGATTTTTTTATGAGCGCTAATAGCGGTTAAAAATATAGGTACATTCCAACAAACGTTGTAGAAAATATGAACTATACACATGTAGCTTTACTATTATGATATTATCACGGACATTCATTTTTGGTCCCAAAATTAAAAAAAATTAGGAATTGGAGTTGTAGTTTTGTAATAAAAAATACAATTAACATAATAGCTATAAACTAATTGATTTAGAACAATAGTTACAATAAAGTCAAGGGCCCGGTAATGAGATAGGGCCCTGTTATGAGACAGGGCGATATATAATAAAATAGAAACTGCCATCTAGCTGTGAACTCCAAAATTGTCATCCCCCTCGTGTCTACCTACCTACATTGTTGGAGATTGCATCATTCACTGTGAACTTTCCACATACCAGCTGTGGGATTTTCTAAGTCAAGTCGTTGCGACTCGAGAGAAAAATTGGAATTATATTAACATATAAAATTGTCCAGCTTTTACCAAGGAACATTTTGCTACTATTGGTTTTTATATTTTGATTCTCATCCCCTTTCATTCATGTCTTTTTCATGCCATGTTTTTTTTTCCTGATATGAAATACTTAGAGGACTCTAATATGAGATAGAAGTCCCATTTCAACAAATTCAATCACTTATTACATTCATTGTTAAATAATCCCTAATTTATGATATTTGCATTCACAGATGTCACAAGCAGAGAAATAGAAGAGGAGAAAGTGGGACAATAGCCAAGGCTGTGACTGCAGTAAGGGAGAAGAGGAAATCTTAAAGCATCCAGAATATTTAAGCCTCACGCAACGGGCAGTAGCAGCACAGCCGCAACCTACTGTAAGGTTAAGCATTACCTTACATGAACCATGACCATATTTTATGAAAATAAAATATGGTCCCTAATATGAGATCCAGTGACCCATATCAGGAACCACTTTTAAAAATATCGGATTAGAGAATCTTTAAAAAAAAAACAAATTTTTTTTTTTTTGACAAACATTTGAAATGTATCTTGGGTCAGATTATGTTTTACAATAAGTGTATCTATCCTCAGAATAATTGGTGCAGAAATATTTAAGGACTGAGTGACCAAATGCCCTCCAAATAAAAGCATGTCATAACCGGGTCACTTATCCTAGTACATCTAAAGCTTTGTTCGGACTATACTAGTGATTTAGTCGAGTGGCAAGTAATTTAGTAAATAAACGTGCTACAAGCCTTGTTCGGACTCTGCTAGTAATTTAGTCGAGTGGCTCTAGCTCTAGTAGTTTAGCAAATGATTTAGTCGAGTCAATTCATTTTATTCTCTATTTCGGGCGAGACTTAATAAAATGGATTGACTCGACTAAATTACTTACTAGCGCCTCAATTTCTTCAAAGTACGTATAAACGTATATGCCTATTTGATACGATTTCAACGACACTATACTAGGTTTATTACATTGCTATTATATATTAGTACTGAGGTACTGATGAAGTAATAACCTGTCTCGATCGCTATTCTCTTGTGTTTAAGTAGAAAATACATCTTTTAAGTAATTTGCTCCTGTATGTCCTGCGTGTCCAAATTTTAATTGTATAGGTTAAAACTTTACTAACTTCTTGTTAATAATGTATAATTGTTAGCGTAATTAAATAAACGATGTTACTGAGTATTACTCCTACAAAAAAGGAAACAAATTTTCTTGACTGATGTAACAAAAACTGATATTTTTTTAATCTAACTGAATACTAAAATATCGAGAAATCCGAATATTTGGAAAAAGAAAATTATAATTTCATAAATACATATTAGGAAATTTTATGTACTTCATACATTTGACAATTACTTAAAGATACGAAAAATTTAAAACGAGAAATGGCATATTTTGGATAAATTGTACAATTTTATGGAAATCGAAATTTCCAAAAATATTGTAGAAATTGAAAATTATCTTTAAGTCGGAAGACTTATTTCCTTCATAAAATATCTCTTTTTACATTTTTGGAAATTTTTTCAATTTTTGGTTTTCACAAAATTCTTTTATTTCCTTGAAAATATTTAATTCTTTTAAATGGTCAATAATTATATTTTTTCATAGTATTTTTTATTTTCAATAAATTTCCTATATGGTCTTGGCATTTTCTGATTTTTATGAAGCGACTTTAAAACCATTTGCTGATTTCTTTGGCTTTCCATAAAATTTTAACCTACTCGAATGAAGCTTATTTCTAGACAAATTCAAGAAATATTTCCATTATTAAAATCCAAAATTTTTCTCTTCTTACGATTATGTCTTAAGTATAGTTATTTGTATATCTGACGGTGTATAAAACTGCTGGAAAGTATGTCTGTCCACAAATAATTTTTAATAATGTGCTATATTTTCACCAAATTCTCGGATTTTAATTAAGTTTCGATTTATCACAAAGATTTTCAGATGACAACCTTACAAAATTGAAGTTCCTTAAAATTAGTAAGTGTAATTCCGAATATAGCTTAAATAAAATAATAACAGATCGCCAAACCCTTAATGAAATTTATAGAACAAAAATGAATTTGAAATTCCAGTTCTATTAATTTTTAGAAACATTCATTTTAATTTGGTTCCATGAAATTAAATATATGTTCAGAACAAAGTGAAATAAAAAAAAAAATATTAGAACAAATTCTTGACAATTTCTCAAATTAAAGGTTTAGATTGATCGAAAAGTAGTAAGAATTTCATATAAATCAGATAGAAATACCAAAATACAATAGATGGCTAAATTTGCTAGAATTTATTGATTTTAAAATCTTTTTATATTACGTTCATATCGAAATAAGAATAAGAATTGAATTTTGAAATGGAATATTTATTTTATTGAGTATTTTTCCATATTAAAATTCCGCATAAAATATCACCATATAATTTATGAAATTTTATCAGTTTTTTTACAAGTAGAGGAAAACTTCGTCATGTAGAAACACCTAAAAACGCGTATTAATTGAAAAGCAAACATAATTTATTTATTTTTAATTATAACCATAATTCTTTAATTTATTTTGCTCAGTTAGATTACATTGATAAGACTATTTAAATTTATTTAAAATAAAAATGTAATTACAAATAAAGAAATAAATAAAAAGTAAATATTTTGTCTGCTGCATTAATACAATTATAGGTTTAATTTTAACTTAACATACAAATTCAACAGAATGACAATAATTAAATAATTTTTAAATGTTGATTATTCTCATTAAAACATACTCAAATCAATTAAACAGAATATTGATATTGTAATAGCATATAACATTAATTTAATTATTTGTTTTATTAGCCATAAGCAAAGATCATACTAAACAAATTGTTTTATGGCTCGAATTAATTTAATATCTCAACAAAATCTTTGCTTATATCAATTTTAATTTGATTAATTTTGATTCCTAAATATTATAAATATAGAATCTAAAATTTTAAAAAATTTTTCTCAAATAAAATAAAATTATAATTTAATTTGGTTGGCTATTATTTAAAAGAAAAATGTTTAACATTAAATGTTTTTTATTTCTTATACATGGTATGTTATTTTCTCATGTATATATACCATTTTTATAATTTATAATTTAAACATAGAACAATTGTTAATTAATGACTATAAAGGAAGAAAATCAATTAATCGATTAAATAATTATAATCTTAGACATATAAAGAGAGCTATAAAATTAAACAATCTAAAAGATGCATTATAGAACTAAAAACATGACAATTTAATACCAAATATTTTTTACTTCGTTTTCGAAATGGAAATTAAAATAATATTAAGGTTAATTACACAATCCATGGAAATACATTTTTGTTCTTAGTAAAAAGTAAAAATATTGCACCATTTTCTGATTATTAAATTTTTACATTGTTAATATATCGCTCTTATTAGTCACACAATTTGATTTTAATTATTTAATATTTCATGTTAAAAACAAATTTCTATTTTACAAGAGTTCTCCCGAATATTTAAAACAATATTTATTTAGTGCATTTCAAATTTAAATTAAAAGAAATAAGAGAAAATATATTTTTTAATATATGAATTATATGAAAAACTAAGGCGATCGCAATAGAATAACAGAATATAACTAAAACATTTATTGTATAGTTGATAACATAATCTTTAATAGGACGTTAATTAAGCTAAAATTATACAGAGATTTTTATCATTCATATAATATTATCTATTCTACTATTAAAATTGAAAAAGCATTTCTTTTTGTTTAACTTATTTAAGAATTATCATAAAATTCATCTTCACTTGATTCGGTCGATATTAATGTCCAACGATGTCGATTCGTTTTAATTACATCATCGTCAGTTGTCTCCAATGAACTATCCTCGGCCATGGTACATTGTCCAATACCATAATGATACGATTGTGATCTCAGGACTGCAGAGCTACATTTTTTAGATAAATGAGAAATATAAATATATTTTCAAAATATACATATTACATTTGACAGAAAATATAAGCCAAGGTGAATGAGAAAAAGTGAAATGAGCGACTTTTGAAATTTGCAATGGAATATTTTATGAACAAATTATCGAAGATTGAAAATATACTTATGGATTCCCTACTAAATGATCATCAGTAGTTTTAAAGTGCCAAACATAAATTTAGATTTGTAACTTCAGTTCGCTAAAAATGGTTCCACTGAATTTTTTTGAAAAGCAAGAATTCTCAATAATATTAATCAAATTGACGTAAATAGAAAATTTTTGGACATAATTTTGGCTGCTACCATTTTCAAATATTACGTTTAGTTTCGGGATGAACAGCGATCCCCTTGATTAACTCGAGTTAATCAAGAGACCTCTCTTCAATTGGACCAAAAACTGAGTTAAGTGCAGACTTCGGTTCCACATTTTGTGGGATAATGAATAGAATTTTATAATGTGATGCCACACTGTGATAAGACAACATGAAGAAATGAAAGTGAATGTAAGAAAGCTTGCAAGCATGAACACCCAAAAGGATATTGTGGTTAGTTATATGATATAGCATGAAACAAATGTTATTGGTTTTGCTAATAGCGATATAGTGATCAAGCATATAAGGTGAACAGATTATATTTTGCGTGATTGCAATAATAAAAATAAACAAATTTTGGTTGTTCTTAAAATAAATAATTAAAATCACTCTGTTCCATTGACCGTCAGACCAAACCAACTATTTTAAATCAAATTAATAGTGACCCAATTCATTTTTATAATAAATATGTTCTCATTATGATTTGCCGAAAATATGTCAAATTAAAAATTATCGTTAAAATTTCTTGAAAATGAAAATATTAAAAAAGCAAAAGCTAGCACACCTCTGGCTAAATTTACTTGACTCATTTATCGATCGTCGGACATCATCTTGTTTCTTTCGACCTTCGGCTGCCGCTTTCATTGGATCATATTTGGCTCGCCTACGCCACATTGCCATTTCAGCTTCACGGCTTTTATTGGCAGCTAAAAATTATACATTTATTGTTATCAAATCAAATTTATAAAAAAAAAGAAAAAAACCGCCTACCAATTTGTGCTGGTTTTGAACCAGCCGATTTTACGCTTCGTATACTCGAACGATTCGGATCGGTTTTGGCAAAACCGACCGAAGCAGCCGATGGACTACGTCGTAATTCACGTTGCACTAAAGTACTTTTCGTTTCGTCTCGTTTTAAAAATGTCTGCCCTTGACTTGGTTTATATTTCGAAATATCCAGGTATTTTGGAAGAACCTTTTTCCCACTACTACTACTATTACATGAATCGGGTAGCGTTTTAGCCGTTGTCGTTAGTGATTTTTTCGTTGAACTTAACGATGCCTGTAAATCTTGTTTCATACGATTTATGCTCGAATCTCGTGGCATCGATACACGATCTCGAAGCATTTGACGGGCAGGCCGAACATTACTTCCCCGTCGTGGTAATTCGGGGGTATTTGGACAAGCAACAACACCGGCAATAGTTTGTTGTAGTTGTCCTTGTTGCTGTTTCATCGTACCGAACGCTTTCTGTTTATTTTGTTCCATTCGCATTAAGAATGCCTTATTATATTTCGTATTCGTTATTGGTGGGGCCGCTTTCACCTCACCCGATTCACTAAACTCGGAATCGGATGAAAAATGATTCGGATTCAAGTCATCCTCATCGTTTACATAAAAATCAGTCAGATCGTCGATACCGTAATTGGTTTCCATTTTCTTAAAACTATTACTGCTAGCTGATTTTTGTAACGGTTGCGTTTTCACTTTCGATACCGTAGTCGGTGTATAGGTCCGTTCAACGGACGCTCTCGGTTTTACGGAAAATGAACTTGAGCGTCGTATTGGTGAATTTAAAATTGCATTATTCCCAACCACACCATTAGTGGATTTATTAATGGCCAATTGGTTGTCAATGTTATTTGAATATTTGTTCGATAACTGCTTACGGGCGAATGTTCGTGGCGAATAGACAGATGTTTGATCGATATCTGGTACATTTTTTACAACTTTATTTGTTCTCGGATCCTCATAAGAATTATGTCTAGAATGTTTACGCGTACCGTCCGAATTTAAATTTAAAATACAATTTAGTCCATCCGAATTGTAACTGTGCGATAACATTTCGTTTCGGCTCAGTAAGTGCTTACGATACGGTGACCCACCATCAAAGCTAAAATTACGTTTATGTTGTTGCCGTAACGATTGTAAATAAGCTGACATACGATTCTCTTCATCTTCATCGTTCGCATAATTTGGATCAACATAATTGCTCGATTCTTGTTGTAACAATTGTATCCGACGCTGTGCCGATAGTGGAAAGTCCTTACGGATTGGGCTTAACGGCGACTGAGGTGAGTTCTTATTACTATGGTGAATGTACTGTAACGTTGATATAGCGGCAGCAGTTTTTTCCAAATACATTTCTGTGTCGTTTTTATCTAATTCCTTTGAAAATGAAAAATGAGGACAAATTTTCAAGTTCAGTCAATAATCGTATACAATCAATTAATATAACATAAATATACATAAGATTGAACTAGTTTATCATATCCAAATCGGTACAATAATCCGTTAAGATTAAACCGAAAAAACTTTTTAAAAAAATTCCAGTCAGTTGTAGGTACAAAAAATTAACAGCTGATTTATTAGGTAATTATTACCTCATTTTAACTTATAATAAGAAACGAATAAAAAAAAATAAGAAACTAATAACATAAGTTTTAGATATCTGACTCACGCAAATACTGAATTATAAATTGTTTAATTAATATAATAGGTGGAGGTTGAACGTACATAATGACGTTCTTATTTTAATTTAAATACTGTAGGATTTAACATTCATTAATCATTTTATATATTTGTCGTTTAACGCTAGTATGTATATCAGCATATTATAAAACGATCAAACGGAATCAACATCCTTATGATGATGTTAATCCCTGGCATATCCTAAAGTTTATCCGAGTGCAGCGTACCATTATAATCATTACGATTTCTCGTTTTGCAATATCTATGATAAGCGGTTTGAAATACCACTTCGGACGGTTACTAGACATAATACAACTCTTTGGGACGAACTTTTCCAGCCTCTCTTAAAATTCATTACTCTTACTTTTTGCCCATTCTATAAAATGTGTAATTTTCATTAAAAAGTGTCAGCTGAATAGACGGAGTCTTTTAACCAAGTCTCGCTAAGAACTATTACGTCGTAGCTTGATACGAAAACATTAAGACCTGTGTCTTGTGGACATTTGTGGAAAAATAAAATGCGGAGTCTGCGGAAACTTTAATGAATTGAATTGAAGGCAAATTATCGTAAAGGCACTCATTGTCATTGTTTGCCCATTCTTGAAAAATTCTATCGGCCTGAAATTTTGCATAAATATATGCTTTCAATGAGCTTTCGAGATTTTTGAAGCATGTCTTTTGGGGGAAAAATTGAAATTTCATGAAAGGACCAAAACTGCATAGAAAATAGAATTTTAAACGAAAAGAATTAAATTCAAAATTTTGAGTTTTAATATTTTGGATAAGCTTTCTGCAAAAATTCCAAATTTCGTTTAAATTTAATGAATGGGATAAAATTTCGATTCCAAATTATATAAAATGACATTTTAATTTTGAGCTTTCAATGAAGTTTCGAAATTTTTGAAGATTTTTTTTGGGAAAATTTTAAATTTAGTTAATGCATCGTTATCTGGATAAAAAATAGATTTTAACAGATAAAAAATAAGGATCGGAACATAAAGCTTTCTGCAAGCTTTTAAGTTTTTGCAGAGCTTTTGTACGAAAAGTTTAGTTTTGATATTTTTGTATTTTTTCTCAATTAATACAAACTTCCTGCGTCATTAAATTTTTTTTGATCCGAAGAAGATAACCGGGAAATCCGGATGAAATGTCGATATGTCCGATATTCAAATATCTCGCTTGCCTGCCTTTACGAATTTTTGATATTTCTTAGATAAATTTTAACTTTTCCGAAATATTTAATTTTTAATTTCCGGTCCAGGAAAATATAAACTTCTGCACACCTTATGAACATGTTGACCGCACGCCACTGCTTCTTGATGTTGCTTATATCCGTAACTATATTTGATATGCCTTGAAGAGAAAACATATATCATATCTTTGTTTCGAGATCCCTATTTCGATGAATCCTATATTATATTTTCTTTATATTTTGAGCGAAGGATAGTGATTTAAGGCCGAGGGTATTTTCTTTCATTTGTGTGATACTCGTATCCGTTGAGCAGACGGAAAAGTTCTATAATCAATCTGGCTAGTAGGGATTAGGGGAGAGTCACTAATAATGTAGTGAATAGAAATAGTATAGGAGGGATACGCAATAATTCTGCATCAAATTTGCTCTCTTTGGAATGTAGATATTCCACAACTACTGGATTGAGCTGGAATGAACCCGCACTCATAACTTTTAATCTTCTTTTCCTCTATTGATCACTATTATGGAGTTTTTGTGCACTTAAAATACCCCATCCTTGAGTACCCCACAAACTAAAGTCCAAAGGTTTGATAAATTAGAATAAATCCGCAGATTTACGAATATGTCAGAAAATGTTGTTAGAAGTTCGGAAAAGATGGAACAAGTCGAGAAAAAGTCCGAAAACGCTTTAGAAATTGCTGGAAAAAATTCGGGGAAGGCGAGATAATTTGGGATAGTCGGAAAAGTTAGAAGAAGTAAGCAAAATACTGTAAAATCCTCAGAAATAGTTGGAAAAAAGGCGGAATATTTTCTTCCTAAACACGGAAATTTTGAAAAAAAATTGAAAAAGTTGATAAAAGTCTGAATATTTCGAAAGAGGTAGAAAGAGTCCAGAAAAATGAGATAGATCAGGAAAAGTCGATAGAAAATCGGGTAAAATAAACTTTTAAGCCCATTCCCGGTTATGAGTGGCATACAAAGTTTTACCAGAAACGGCCATCTTGGATTCTTTGTACAAATTTACTGAATGTCCGGAAGGACAGATAATACTTTGTAAGGGGATGAGGTAGAGAGGTATCGTGCATCGCATCCGAAGTTTGCGAATTTGAACATAAATTGAACAGATATATGAAAAATCGTAGGAGGGGTAATGGATATCTGATCGAGGTCATCTTGAGGTGCACTACGAGGAAAAAATGATTTACCCCCCTATCCCACCCCATTTCCACCTAGAGAGGGTGGGAAAGGGCATTTATCGTTAAGAATAGCCAAAATTACAGGTGGTGTAAACCAGTGTGAAAGTTGATTTTTCTATCTGAACTTTTGTACAAGACGACCTTGGGGCTATAAGTAAGAAAAAAGGACCACTGTCTTATAGGAAGCGGTAACGGAGCTCGATCGGTCATCCGTTACCCCTCCTACGATTTTTCATATATCTGCTCAATTTCTGTTCAAATTCGCAAACTTCGGATGCGATGCGCGAACGGAAGATATTGTCCGATATCAACAATTTTTTCCCTGAGTTCGTATTGACGAGTAGCAACTTTCCCGCGCTATTACGATTCGATTCGGAAACTTTTCTGTTTTTCGCTCCGGTCTACTGTATAAGAATACTTATGTTGAATTCGATTGGACTTCACTGGTGCACACCTTTCACCAATAATGTGTCCAAATTTAGCATTCGATAGAAAGAGATGCACATATAAAGTGTGCGACAGTGTAGTCCAATCGAATTCAACATTATATTCTTATACACGGGACCGCCAGCTTTACGTTTGACGCTGTTTCAAGTTTGATCATTGTGACGATCACAAATTATTGAGATAATATTTTTTTTTTTTGTGATGCGACACATGGCTTCGAACCTGCAACCTCCCTCTTCAAAGGCGGGCGCAATACCCATTATGCCATGAAGAGGTCATTCCATGTATGCGAAAAATGTAATTAAATAAAAGCAGTATAACGTTTAGACGAAAATTTTGACAAACCGTTAAAGCAAAAATGTAGGTAGATTTGTGGTAAATTAGAAAATATGTGATGTTCCATAGGAAAAGGGACCTTATCTACTTAGAAGATAAGGTCCC
>JANTOP010037238.1:0-11009 GCA_027564815.1 Symmerus nobilis | reverse complement strand
ATGGCCATTTATAATTAAACCTTTTAATATTTTTCAATAAAAAAATTCCTAAAAGATCTTTATTATCTATACTTTGAGATGATATATTGATATTATAAAAAAGTTTAGTAGTTTTTATAAGAAAAAATCCGGAAAATGACCTATTTTCTCGCGCTACAACTGGTGCGATCCCCTTAAATTAAATAAGTATTTAATGTGAATCCAGGGACGGATTATTAACCCATTCCATGCAGTTCATAGAATTTCTAAACAACCGAAAGGTTTTTCTTATTTGAGGCTTGATTATTATTTTATTAAATTATTGATTTTTAATTATTTTTTTATAAAGTTTATTTTAATTTAATTAATTAATTTAATTTTCGGAAATGTTGATATTGATGATAATTTTGATCAAAAAGAAACAGGAAAATTGTTT
Organism: Symmerus nobilis; assembly: GCA_027564815.1. Lineage (NCBI taxonomy): Eukaryota > Metazoa > Arthropoda > Insecta > Diptera > Mycetophilidae > Symmerus > Symmerus nobilis. The sequence continues at coordinate 10,594 of JANTOP010037238.1, read as the reverse complement.
GATTTGATTTGATTTGAGATTTGAATTGTTTGAAAATTGACTAAAGGAAATCATGGAGTTTTTGAATGCTCGTAACTTGCTCAGAAAATTTGTTTTCCAACATCCTGAAAGTAGTTTTTGGTTTGCCTCATCTAGTATTCAGGAAAAAAGTTTCAGCCAAATCGAGTGAATTTTCTTTTATAAAAAAATTCTTTTTTTAAAATTTCGATCAAGAGGATATACATTTTTATCTTAAAACTTTAAAGTTTGAATCTTAAACCCTACAAGTAATTGATTCAATTTTTATTTCGTTTACTTCCAAATTAAATTTTATTTGATCCCAATATCTTCTGTTGTTTGCATCAATCATTTCAGTAATTTTATAATTTAATTCAACTATTTTCAATTTAATATATTAGTTTGAAACAAATTGAAGATAGTTTGAATTAAACTATTAAATTATTGAAGTAAAAAATTCAATTATTCGATTCAAACAGACCGAGGAAATTAAAAAAAAATCAATGCAAAACTTTTGATCAAAAAGAAGCAGGAAAATGTGGTAAGAAATTTATGCATTTTTAAAAAACTCGATAACTCGTTCAGAGGATTTTTTTTCCCCAAAATCCTGTAAATAGATTTTAGTTGTACCTCTTTCAGTATTCAGAAAAAAGCTTTCGCCCAAATCGAGCGAATTTTCTTTTTAAAAAATTCTATTTGAACATTTTGACCATAAAATTATCTAAAGAAAATTATAAATTTTTTAATAGCTCGTAACTCGCTCAGATAATTTTTTTTTCTAAAATCCTGAAGTTAGTTTTTAGTTTACCTCTTCAATATTTAGTAAAAAATACTTTCAACCAAATCGATTGAATTTTCTTTTTAAAAAAAATTAGTTTTAAAAATTTTTATCAAGAAAATTAACTGAAGCAAATTATCGATTTTGTTAAAGGTCATAAGTCAGGCAAAAAATCTGAAATCAGTTTTCAGTTTATCTCATCAAGTACTCAGAAAAAACATTCAGCCAAATCGGGTGAATTTTCTTTTAAAAAAAAAATTTTGTTTATAAAAATTTTAATCAAGAAATTAGCAAGAACATTAGCTGGGAGTTTTTGAATGCTCGTAACTCGCTCAGATAATTTTTTTTTCTAAAATCCCGAAATCAGTTTTTAGTTTACCTCATCAAGTATTCAGGAAAAATGTTTCGACTAAATCGAGCGAATTTTCTTTTATAAAAAAAATTTTTTTTAAAAATATTGATCAAGAAATTGGATAGAAAATTATTTAAAGAAAATAATAGATTTTTTAAAAGTTCGCAACTCGCTCAAAGCATTTTTTATTTCAAAATCCTGAAATCAGTTTTAAATTTAGCTTATCAAGTATTCAGGAAAAAACTTTCCAAAAAATTGAGCCAATTTTCTTTAAAAAAAAATTATATTAAAAAGAATTTAAATGAAAATAGCATTTTTGAAAAATTCACATAAAATAAATTTCGAATTATCAAAAGATTTGCTAATTTTTTTTTCCGAAAATATCCGCTTTTAGTCCGAAAATATCCGACTTGGGTTAAGTCAACGTAGATTAGATAAAAACGTATTTATAGATTTAATTTTTAGAAAATTTACCAATTCTTACGAGAGAACTATCAACTAACTTAAATCGAGGGATGACTATATTTATTTTCCTTAATAAAATCTATAATTTATACGATAAATGGTATTTTTCATATAAAATTAATTTATTGATATTTACGGATGTAGTAAAACGATCGATACGCCCTCAATCAATTCTCGCGAATTTTTTCCGAATCGATTACGAGCACCTTCGGATAGAAATAGATTTTTATAGTTTAAATTAATTGGAAATCGATCGTAAAATTATTGTTAACACCCTGCGTTGAATTATATTGATTCGAATTCCTTTATAACTCGTAAGTCAAATTAGCAGAGAAATAAAAATATTAGCAAATAAATGGCAAATAATTTATGTATTTTAATTTGAAAATTGTTATTATTCATAGAGCCAAATAATACTTAAAAAAATAAAAACCCAAATAACTATGGAGAAAGTCGTCATAATATTGAATAAATTTTGCAGTTTTATTATATTGGATTTTAATATTTTAAAAATAGTTGATAATTCCGTAGATTTTATGTACAATTCCATGGTGTAGCCAACATCGACGCTAGAATTGATACCAACCGAATATGTTAATTTTAATAGAGGAAAAATTATGTATAAATTTATTAGAAGTAATAAAATTAAAAAAATATTTTTCTAAAAAAATTTCACGATAATTCTATTTGGCTTGTTTGTTATTTTGGACACATTCAATTTCGTATTCAGTTAATAAATTTATCTTTTATATTTATTCAATTCGATTGTTTCTTTTTTTTTGTAATTCGAAATTTATTATCGTTTATAGAATTTTTTATTAGATTTTTTTTTTTTGAATTTTTTGGTTCGATTAGGATTAGATAAATAACTTATATGACTTTTCGTTCGGTCAGTGTTGGCGCCAATAGAATTTGTTACGGATTTGGCAATCGAAAGGTTTGATGAAATTGTTTTCTTATCAAAATTTCATTTTTAATAAAAATAATTAAATAGATTTTAATGGATTTATTAATAAATAATTATTTTATTTAATTAAAAATGTTGATAAGGAATAATTTTATAAAATTTCGATTGCACAAGCTCATCATTCCGTAACAAATTTCTTTGTCTGAATTTAGTTAAGTTAAAAAAATAGTTTTGATTTTATTGTCGATCAACAAAAATTTTTTTTTCAAAATTTCCGTAAATTTTATTTTTCAAAAATTTATTTTCAAAAATTTTTGGTCTACTTTCTATATAAATTTACCGGTATTTCTTTTCTAGTCTAACGATAGTTACCCAACATTGAATTATATTATTTCTTAAAAATAAAAATCGAAATCCCCTACAAGAAAACAGGTTGGTTAGCTAATTAGCTCGAACAAAAAGATTTATTTAATAAATTTTTAAAAATAAAATATTTATACTGATAAAACCGGAATTTTTTTTTTATTAAAATAAACAAGAAACCCATCTGATGGACAAGTTCAATAATTTTAAACGTAAATAAAACAATTTATTTCTTAATTAAATCGAACATTGTTCCATCCATCCATGATATAAGATGTTGGTGGTTTTCCGATAATAAATTCTCGAATTTCAATTCTTATATTTCGATTGATTTAGCAATCATTATTCGAAATAAATTCCCATCATAAAAATTCTTATTTTGCCCTCCCAATTTATAATGGTTTGCCCCGGTGGGGCTCCCGAGATCTCGATATTTCTTTTAAGCGGTTTTCCTTTCTTAATACAAAATATAAAGTGATTCCTTAATATACGAAATGGTCGGTTACAAATAACCAGCCTAACAGCGGTAATTTGGGGACGACTGTTCGTTCAGAACCAGAAATCACTGCAAACCCCCGTTCATTCCCTCCCACGGATATTAAGTGTACATATTTTAATAGCCATTATAGTCAATCGATAAAATTGATCGGCATCAATCAAACTAAACAATTATTGTTTCAAGAATGTTTTTTTTTCTCTTCTCTGTTCCTCGCTTTTTTATTGGAATGAAATGAATTTTTTTTCCTTTTCATTGAACCAAACCGATCATCAGGATTGGTTGGATGTAATTATTATTTTCTGATATTTTTCTTTTGATTTAATTTAATGTTAGATGGAGGAAAAAATTTATAGTCGAACCTACGGCTAGGGGATCTTCCATTAAGAAATTCTAGAAAATGGAATTGATTTTACTTATTATAACTAGGTCTACATATCAGAATATTTCTAAGGTCCCCGGCCTTAATAAATTTTTAAGGGTAGAAAAGAAACGGCTCATTAGATGAGCTCGTAATTCGTTCGGAAGATTTTTTATCTCCGAACCCATAATTTATTCTGATCATTTAGCTTATCGGCTAACAGGGAAAAATAAATTCAACCAAATTAGGCAAATTTTTTTTTAACAAAATTTCTATTTCAAAAAATTTGTGGAATGGTTGGAAAAAATATTAGAGCAAATCGGGTTAAGTAAAGTACAGTGGCTCTAACCCGTATTTTCTGACCTGACATTCTTAAGCCACTTTTCACAAAATTCTAGAGCCACTTTAATTGTTCAAAAGAAAGCCAGGTTGTGGGTACGTCCATCAGCATTCTGACACCTATTTTATTTTCAAAAACAAAATTCTTAGCTGCTAACAATTTTTCAATTTTTATTTCAAAAAAAAAAAAAATGTCAAAATTCTAACAAAATAAAAATATTTCAAAAATCTGTTAAAATTTTATTTAAAAACGAAACCCCTTCCGCTCGCCCTTTTATTATTTCTGTCGTCTTGGAAATGCTGTCAGCACAGTGCGGCTGAAATTTCCAATTTCCTGACCATTTAAAATCCATATATCCGAAGAATTCACCGCTTTCATTGGGAACTATCGATTAACAGCATGGGGGTGGGTGGGTCGATTCTTCTACAGATCTCTTCCGCAATTAATTTCTTTTTTCTAAATTTGTCGATATTTTTACAACTTTCCTCAACAATTTTAGGATTCCTCGATTTTTGTCGTTTTGCAGAATTATTCCCATAAAAAAATCGGAGAAATCCGGAACTGAAGAGAGGGTGGAATAATTAGAAGAGAGCTAGAAAAACAATCTCCGAAAGGCAGGAAAATGTTACAAAAATGTTGGAAAAATAGGAAAAAACCAAGAAATGGTTAAGAAAAGCGAAAAGAAGTCCAAACAGCTGGGATACTTAGTCAGGAAAAAACTTAGTCCTTTATTTATTTAAGGAATATTCTCCGAAATTCTCCAGAAATTAATTAAAAATTATTATTCTGTAAAATTGAAATTAGCTATTAGTTTCTGAGATAATAAATTTCGTAAATTTAATAAAAATAGAGAAAATTGCCTCAAAAACCAAAAATTCAATTTTCTAGATTTTTTTTCTAAAATTTCATTGACATAAATTTTCCGAATTCCGAATTCCTGCAAAAATCTTATGATTTCACACAAATAATTGAAGTTATCTAGATATCTTGTTTCGTTTCAGGTGTGGAAGTTGACGAATATTTTATTTTGTTAGGTTTCCAAATAACCGTCCAGAAAATCTATTTCTCCCAAAGGACTAATATCAGAAAATTATTCTAATCCAAATCCTGACTTCCAAACAATTCTTAAGATACAGGCCTTGAATATCCATTCTCATTTGTTTAAGATACAATTTAGAGGAAAAGTACATACTGAGCCGGTGAAAGTCGGAAGAGTCCGGGAAAGTCGGGAAAAGTCGTAAAAATTCGGATAAGACGGGGACGGGGAAAAATTGGACAAAAGTCAGGAAAGTATAGATAATGTCGGAATCCCAATATTTCTTATCCGACTTCTTTTTTTTTACTTTTCTCGGGTTTTTCCTATTATTTTCTGACCTTTTCCCGACCCGGAATTTTTCCCGGCATTTTCCTAATTTTTTCCGAATTTTTCTCTAAATTCACCGATTTTTCACCGGCTGAATTTACCAGTTTTTTTTTTTGGTTTTTAAATTTTATCAAATTTACAAAACTGTTTCCCTATTTTCCTCCTTATAATCCTTTTCGAATTTGTATGAATTTTTTTCGACACTATTTACCAATTTTTATGAGTTTTAACGTCAATTTCCCAAATTTTATGAATTTTACCTGCATATCAAATTTTTTTAACATTTCCCAACCTTTTTTTTAAAGCTAGATCCCATTTTTCAACAACTCTTCGCACCAATCTGCAAGATTATTTCCCGATTTCTCCGAAATCTCTGATTTCTCAGAGTTTCTTAAAGTAATAAATGTTTTAAAGGGGTAGGGGTAGAAAATCGCACTTCAAAAATTAACAAAAATGTGAGCACAATGTGGAGGTGACTCCTAATTAATTTAGTGCCATTTTTATAAAATTGTTGAGACATTTTTCAATTTTCACGAAATGTCTAGGGAGTTATTTTTTCAAATATTTCTAAAATTTACTCTTTTTTGATTTTTTGTTATTTTTGGATTTCCAATCAATTTTTCGATTTCAAAAATTGTCCAAAACTTCTTTTTTTTTCGATTGGATTTGGAATTTTTGGATTTCCAGGAAATTTTTAAACTTTTTAAAGAAATCCAATTTTTTATTTTTTAAATTTTCGAATTTTTATAATATTTTTCGGTTTTTTTATTTTTTAAGTTGTTTGATTTGTCCGAAAATTAACAAAAAAGTGAGCACAAGACTCCTGATTAATTTTGTGCTAATTGGTAAGAGCTTTTATAAAATTTTCGAGACAGTTTTCAGTTTTCCCGAAATTTCTTTGATTTTTATTTATTTTTTGGATTTTCAATAATTTTTTCGATTTCAGAAATTATTCAATATTTTTTTTTTTGAATTTTCCTAATTCCATAAAATTTTTTCAGTTTTTTAAAAAATTAGATTTTTTATTTTTAAATTTTCGAGTTTTTAAAATATTTTTCGGTTTTTTAATTTTTTAAACTTCGATTTTCATAAAATTTATTTATTTTCATCCAAAATCTTCTAATTTCTGAAAATTTTCATTCCCCGAATTTTAGAAAATTGTTTGATTTTTACAGTCAATTTCTCGAATTTTAAAATTTTGATTTTGAATATGTTAATCCAAATTAAAATACTTTCGGTCCCAGAATTTTAACTTTTTGACTAGAAACATGTAATAAAAAATTCTCAACGGTCGTATTTGCCTAATATCAGCATTATTAAATTAAATCAAACATTGATAGAGATGAATTTTGACTTTTTATTTTTGTATTGCTTAAATTAAATAAATTAACATTTAAGTATTGCAACCCAAATTGTCTGAAATTCCTTATTTTAACAATACCAAATCTTCTAGGATCCAAACTAACAGCCGATTCAGCAGTAAAATTAATTGCGTGTATATCTGTAGGAATAGATTTTTATATTCATTTTTTCTTGAATTTAATTTTATTAAAAACATCATTCAATAATGATCACCGATCGATCGATTGATGTAAAATGTGATTGAAATCTACCATACATCGATCTCTTTTCCACAACATTATTCAGGCAATTTATTTTTATTGATTCTAAATTATCGATGATATAATCTTTTATGCGGGTTATTTAAGCAAATTAAACCAGTATCATCATTATATGAATTAATCTAAGGATATTCATTACCCGTTCAGCGGGTAATTCCAAAGAATCAGATCGATTATCCTCTCAGAAAATAATTTATCATCCAAATCTTTCCGAATTAATGTCTTCTTACAACCACCAATCCTTGAATAAAATTTAATGGATTTTTAAATGTGCAATGTTTTTTAATGATTTTTCTCTTATAAAAGTAATAAAATTTAATAATAAAAATAAATCAATTTAAATGCGATATTAAGATTCGTAAGTAAAATAATATGGACTGTGAAAGGTATTAACAAGTTTTTTTTTTTGCTTGCAGATCCCAGAGAAAAGGAATTTAAAATTTCAAAATTATTTGTTGAAGAAAGAGATTAATTTTTAATTTATTTACTTAATGGTAATAAAATAATTATACGATTATATTAAAAATATATATTGACTTTTATTATTTGTTGGAAGAATAGCAATTAAGCTGAGGAGAATCGTTAATCCTTTAACGAAAAACATGAGAGATTCCAATAATCTGACAATAATTCATATTTTTGTTACCAACGTGCCATACTTGGAATTTTATTACTTGATTTTATTTTCGAATTATTTAATTTACATCCGAAATTGTTTCCTTACTTCTAATGGATTTTCAATTTTTAACTACTATTTTCCGAGGACAAATTTATGATTAAATTAGAGGAATTATCTCAAGGAGAAAAAATATCTAACAATTTCTATCGAAGAAATCAAAGGGTCGATTTTCGAATTTAAGTCTAATGAAATATTTCCAAGCCCAAAGTTAAGTACAAATCTTAGTGAATTGGCAGACAAAAAACTTGGTAAATGAGAATAGAAGGGGAATGGTCGGGAAAAGTCAAATGTGAAGGCACGCAGTCAGATAAATTCGTTAACACTTATAAATAGGTCAGAGAAGTCGAGAAATGGTTATTAAAAGATACCAAAGATAAAGTCGGGAAAAATAGGCATGAAAATGGAACTTGGACTTAGGACCAGTAGGGAGGGGTACAAAAAGATATTCCATTTTTGAGGCTAATCTCGCGTTTTACTATTTTTCCTTATATTTTCCCGACATTTCCCGACATTTGCCCGGCTTTTTCCGAACTTTTTTTTAAAATAAGTTTTTCTAACTTTCTTGATTTCCGGAACATATTTTTACAAGGAGAAATATAAGTAAAGAATTAGAAAATTAATTTATTTATTTTCATTAGTGAAATTATTTATTCTTTGGTCAGTATTAGCTGTTTATTTCATCGTCATAGGAAAAGAACCACAAATCGGGAGCAATGATGAAGAATTATCCAGATATCGCAAAAAATATGAGTAAAAGATGTCCGGAAGAGGTAAAAGACTTTTGGAAAATAAATTTAAAATATAAAAATATTTAAAAAAATAAAATAAAAAATCATTTTAATTCGTACAGGTGGAAGACCAAACCGTGAACATATGCAGAGGCGTACAAAAAACCCATGGAACCAATGGAAGAAATTGAGAATGATAATGATCAAATAATTTGAATATTCTGCAAGGCTTCAAGTATTGAAGGACCTCAAATGGAAAGACAGAAACAAAGTGATCAACTCGAACTTTTGAGCGAACGGGTTAATTCATATTTTGGAGAGCGTACGCCACAACAAGGAAATGGAGCTACTTTTGCATTAAAAAAATTGTAAAAAAATGTAATTTTTGGTCATAAAGTCCAATTATTTATTTTGAAAATAATAAATGTTATTTAAAAAGAATTAAAAATTTCGTTTCTAATTATATTATTTCCTTCCTGATATCTCCTACATCAAATTCGTGATCATCACTTCTAGTTCTTGCAATTCATCCCAATGACTCTTATAATGGATACCAATGTTATGCTATGCCCAACACGCGTAATTATCTGCACAGCTTTTATGGATGAGTGGTGGAGTTCTCGCTCCTACAGCAAACAACCGCGGTTATCAACCGCTGTAGTAATGGGTAACCTGCACCACCTAAAATAGATTAGATATCGCTTTTATTAAATCCATTTCTGAAGGGAGGGAGCACTGGTCTGGTTCGCTGTGGTTAAGATCAGTCTGAATTATTAATAAAAAATAATTACCTAGAAGCCTAGTGTGTCTATCTCCACTTTCTATAGCATGAGTGCTAAACTATAGTGAAACATAGTATTTAAACTATAATATCCTTTTCGACATTAATAGAGATCCGGGTTTACTGTTTCAAAGTCTTTCTGATCACTCCGACTTTTCGAACTTTCTTTGAATTTTACAACAGACTTGTTCTGACTATTTTCGACTGTTCGCTGCTTTTTACCGCATTTTTCTGATTGTTTATGAATTTCTTCATATGTTCCTTATTTTCTGATTATTTTTTTTCGTTTTTTTCGACTATTGTCATATTTGTCCGATTTTTCCTCCTTATTTCTTCTTCTAATTTTACTTTAACTTTTACTGGGTTTTTTCCTATCTTTACTTTTCTTTAGAACTTGCGAAATATAGGAAAAGAAGGTCAGGGAACTCAGTAAAAAGTTAGAAATTTTCATTAATCGGAAAAATACCATGAAATACCAAGAAATTCGTTAAAAGTTGCCATATGCGCAGAATAGTGGGTAAAAAGTCAGTAAAAAATTTGGAATTTACGTCAAAAACTAGGGATAGGTCGGAAAAACGCCGCGATCTTCTTGTAAAATTCGTTGAAGCCTCAGTAAAAAGGAAAAATGTTAGTAAAAAGTCAGTAAAAAGTTAGGAATATTCAGAAAAAACGCGTAGAAAAATAGGAAAACTTGGTAAAAAAACTAGTAAAAAATTACAAATTTACTGATAGTGCAAAATCAGTAAAAAGTTAGGAAAGTACATGTAGCAAAAGACAGTAAAAACTCCGAAATTCACAGGAAAAACTAGAAAATGTCGAAAATTATAATCGCAGGAATAGTTGGTAAAAACCCAGTAAAAATGGTTGTTATAAAATTCGTTAAATAAAAAATGTACAGGAAACCCGTCCAAAAGGTCGGAAAAGTAGGAAATGATGGAGAAAGGGCTAGTAAAAAAATCAGTAAAATGTTAGATAATTATCTACAGGCGGAAAAAACAGTAAGAACTCAAGAAATCACAGGATTAACCATATGTAGAACGTGTCGAAAATTATGAACAAAATAAACGTCGGTAAATAGTCAGTAAAAAGTTAGGAAAGATCGGACCTTTTTATATTCGAACAATTCACTCCTTTTTCTACATCTGGGTGTCTGAAAGTCGCAAATCTCACACTTTAAAAATCTCGTACTTTTTTTTCATATCTGCAGGACGAATCTGCTATTATTTAGGTGAACCACACCAGTTCAATTTCAACGCCTGGAATTTTTCTTTATTTTTTTCTATTTTTTACTAAAATGGAACTTCAATATTTTCCAATCGATTTTCGACGATAATTTAAAAGGAGAAATTTTATAAATGCCCC
>JANTOP010037227.1:0-11009 GCA_027564815.1 Symmerus nobilis | reverse complement strand
TAATAGTGCGTTACCGAACCATTATAGACCCATTAGCATTTTGAACTCCAAAGGAAGTGTCTTATAAAACCAAAGAACAAAAACTAACACCAATAGTTCTATAAAATGTTACTAGGGATATGTACTATAAACTTGCCCATACGATAAATTCTTGTGATTTCCCAACATTCATATGGCTACTTTTAGTATAGAATTTTGTCCAAGGGGCGTCCAAGGGGCGTCCAAGGGGCAAAGAAGCTTTCTTTTTTTATTCATACTTTCCCAAATACCATATGGCGGATTTTTTTTTTTATGAAGTGAATTTGACACAGCAGCTCAATGGAGAATTTATCATATGGCATATCTACTATATATTACTTTGTCTATGGTTGACGGCATATACATGGCAACTCTTTCCTGTGAGAAAATTTCAAGCTACAGGCTTTTCAACTGAGATTTATCATTTTAAATATTCTACTATAGTTATTTCGCGTACTACTATTGGAAAAACAGATGGAGTTTTGACATTTCAGTACTCAATATTACGCGGTTAACGAAAATGGATCGATATACTCTTGCACAACGCAATTATATTGAAAAAATGCACTACGAAAACCGTAATAATTTTGCAGCGAAATATTCAAAGTGGATACTGAATTTGGTCGACGTGTAGCGCCTTCTCGCCAAAGTGTAGTGAGTTTAATCTTGAAATTAGAACGTTTCGTTCAAGTTACAGATGTCAAGAAGCCATCAGTTCGTGCAGTAAGATCAGCTGCAAATATGGCTGAATCACAAGGCAAGGGTGGTACAATTCCACACAAATCGAGAAACTATATAATATTGCGTGAAGGGTTTTATGGTCGTGAAAACTTTGGGCCTACATTACATACAGATAAGGTGTATGATACCGTTCCAGCAAGAATTTAGGGATTAAAAGTTATAGTAGGTATTATATTGTATTACAGACATTATTCGCAAAATTTAGTCGCAATTGTTGGAAAAGGTGATAGAAAATTTCCTGGAAAGAATAACCATCTTCAAGAAAAGCTGACCACCGAAGTGGTCATATGGCTGATATCTTATTCCAACAATAATAGCATACTCTATAATACTTTTAATTTAAATAAAAATATCATGGATATTTTTCAAAAAAACCATGCTGTACATATGAATTATTTCTTCATAACAAATTTATAGTTTATTGACAAATTTCCAATCTTAAGTATCACTGATAATCTGGGCCGAGTAACTTAGTCCCTAGACTTCTATACACATAATACAAATAATGATCCGTAATAATGATTTCTATAGAGAGCTGTTTTTATCTGCTCAATTGAAATGAACTCTAGCGATTCAGAAACGTAATTATACACATCATGCACTCTAACTAATTTATAAAATAATTCTTTTCTATAGTACCTAGAACTTCAAAGGGGATACAATTCATTAGACATTATTATAACCGAATTAATTATATAATAATTTGAAGATACTGGAATTTGGTACAATGAAATTAGACAATGAAAAATTAAATATACAGCTATCCCTTAATATTCGCATGTTTTTTATTTGCAGGTTTTTTATTTGCGGATTTGATTATTTACGCTTCTAGTTTCAGTAATTAAAATTATAATACATATTATTTATTATTTATTACACAATAGTTTATTAAATTTTTTTTATATAAAACTTGTACCGCAGCATTGATATCTACAAAAGCTATAAATATTGTTCTATTGTTCTCGCTCAGGTTGCATACTTCCCTAACCGAATTTGCAATACAGAACAACGAAGAATTGTAGAATCAAGAACGATTCATCTATCTTCTTAGCTTTTTGTCGGATTTTGTTGTATTAGACGTTAGGCTAACACCAACACTATAGACTTATCCGGCATGGCCTCTGCTGCTATTCTTATGATAACATATACACTGTCATTCAGATAGATATAACCATATCTATCAAAGTAAATGCTGCTGGGATATCCCTTCTGTTATGTATATTTTAGTTAGTATTTATTGGTCTTTTTTCAGTTGCAGAATTTCTTACTGTTAATTATCTGGTCTAGAAACTATTGATATTGTTCTCTCTACCTATACCTGAAAATTAATGTTAAACGGCATAGGATCTAAATTTTAATTATTAAATTTGTCTACTTTGCACAATTTTTTGCTATGTTGTATTGCAAATTCCTTATTAAATTTAATATGAGAATATAATTATTAAATTAATCATAAAATAGTCACTTAAATTAAATATGCGGAGCCAACATTTGCTTGTAATATTTTCTGTAACGTTGTTTGCAATGGGATTTTTTCAGATAACTTACAATGAGCAACATTTGTGAGTAGTAAATAATTAGAATTAGATTAATTTACTAGAAATTAAAAAGTAGTCAGTTGGCAATAGATTTAAATGAAATGACTGATAAAATCACATTCAGATGATTAATAGATCCCTTAAGGTTCGGTATTTTCTTTAAAAATATGGGGATATGCGTAATCAAATATATAAATATTAAATGCATATTATAGTTTAGTAAATGTATAGATTGTCCTAACATTTAGATACATTATCACTTCTTTTAATTCGTAATACTATGTATAATTTAAATGGTTTTTGAAATTAAATGTACATACACTTGTTTGTGAATAGGCTATTAGTTACGGTGGCGCTTAATATTTTCATTAAAAAAATTCATAATATAAATGCATAGAAAATTGATTTCAGGTGTAATGTGCCCAAAAAATATATCATTATCATTATTTTTTATTCAAAACAGACTAATCAATTCTATCAAACAAAATTGGGTTTTTTCGGATTTAAAATGTTATTTTTAACTCAGATTTACCATTTAAAAGTGATAATATTTTATTTTTTGTCTAATCAATTGTCAATTAATCAATTGAACGAAGGTTTAAATACCCATATGTTAAAAAAATAACACTTAATACATAATTCATATCTAGACTGTATACAATAATACTATATAAAAATCTATAATGAAAATAGTTATCATATTGAAAGAAAATTTATCGATGAAAACGATTTTTTCCGAAAGATAATAAATAAATCAACATTACGCACTGAATAAAAAATAGACATATAATAATTGATTTATTTACATTTTCAAAGTGCATTCCATTTCCATCGAACTAAATGCATTTGTATTATGCTTTAGTATTGAGAGATAATATAGAAAACTTGTAATATAAAACGAGTCTAAATGAATAAAATACACGGTTGATGTTCTGTATAAAAAAATATAACTTAATCAAACATCATTTATTCGTCGTTTTATTCTTAATATTTGAAGAAAAGTAATATACTAGCTTAACTTACATATATATCTGTCTTCTATTAAGTATATACGTACTCGTACATATATATATAAAGTTGAAAAGTCAAATGAATTTTTATTATGAAATGAATTCTGGTGAAATATACTTCTCGATTACAATATTTTCTATCAATTTCGAGTAAAATTATATATGTAGGTGTTTGAATGTGAAATTGAGAATGATATTTTTTCAACAAATAAGCAAAAAAATTCAATAATTTCCACGAGGAAAATCTACACGGTGAATAGGAAATATTTATCAATTTATAATTATTTGTAGATTATTTTCATCTTTTTGGCATACATCACCAACTAACAAATAACTACCTGATTATTACAAAAATGAACTTCATTATTCTATTCTGAAGCCTACCCGATCTACGTAGTAAACAGTTTAAAATTGTTTTTTTTTCACTTCCAACGTTCTGCAGACAAAACAGTTCAAATAAAAGATCAAAAATTATTCCTACTATTAAGTAGGAAAAAGTATACTAAAAACACTTTCCTCGAAAGTATTTTTCACAAAAGATTCAAATAAATCTTCAAATGTCCATATCCAATATCAATTTTATAATCTCCGTGTATAGGAATAGGAACGTCAGTGGGAACTGAGAATAGTTGAACGTTCTATATTAAAAATTTCACATCACTGGTGTCCTTAGTAATTGTTACCCAAGCCGACTAAGTCCCGCCGCATATTTGAGCCAAACACACTGATTTTCACATGTTCTTTTATATAATTTTACGAAACAAATGGCCTAGGTAACAATTGGAATATCTTAAACAAATATTGTTACAAATTTCGCGAATCATGTTGTCATAGCTGAAAATAATGAGACTTACGTCAGTAGTTTTCCAAGTTTAATAGAACGAAAAGAAATGAATAGAAAAAAAAATCTATTGAGAATTTTCGGATAACGAATTTAAATAATTTTATCTAAAGTTAAATAAATGTTTTGAATAATTTTATCGTTAAAATTATCTAACGACAAGAGAAAAACATGTAGAAATCAGTTGAATATCTCTAACGGTGCTCGTATGTCTAGATTAAGAGAAAAATTTTGAATTTCTTGTATTATATTTAAAATAAAACTTTTCTATGGAAGATTGTACTTTCTTACATTGCAACATACTACATTTAATTAATATTCTCCTTTAATTGAGTTTAGATATCACGTTTCAAGCAATTAAATGTGGTGTGACAACGTGCCCAACGATTACGCGGCACGTTGTCACAAGTGACCTTCACTTATAAATTGTTAAACAACAGCTATAGCGTTACGAATGAACCGGGCCAAGGGTTTACTTGGCGTGCTACAGCCTTCTCAAATATTAAAGCAACAATCTTGAGACCAAATGTGTGACAACGTGCCCCGGCCTACCCTACTAAATTTTCGTTTCACTGTTGTGATGGTCTAATTTATTTATCACGTTCTAGGTCATTTTTTAATCGATAAAATTTTTCTTCCATATCATTTTATACCACAAAATTGCCAATTTAATTTCAAAAACTTCTAAATCCCTCCATTAAAATATGTGTACATCCAAACTCGAGCTTTTAAGTGTCTGAATAGGTAATCAATTTTGAAGTTTTTCAAGCCCAAACTATAGTTGGTCAATAGTTGCTTCTATTATACATAATTGGGAAATTGTTTTGTTTCATGAATTTTGGGTTCCGCAAATTTTTTTAAAGTGGGGAAAATATTGCAAAATAATATATTTAATACAACACTCAATTGAATATTAACATAAATATTGAAATAAATACAAGATTCAAATCTTTAAAAAACGTTAGTTTGTGATCGACTTAAAATGTAAAATTCTTAAACCATTTTTATTCATTAAAAATGAAATAAAAAATGTTCGCATTGAACTAAATTAAGATCAATAAAATCATGTCACGTCCTATGTTCTTTGGTTCACCATGAGATCGCCATTACATAGTCGTATTTTTTTATTCGGATTATGTGTTTAATGAACATTTTTGTTAGAAAAATCCGTTTTCATATACCTCAAAGAAATCGTGCAAAAAAATTCGCACAAGAAGAAATTTATAAGAATCAGACCGCACAAAAGGAGGTTTCTGTATACTGTTATTTAATATCATTTTCCTTGTGAATTTTCCCTATTCTTAATTTCGCAAATATTGCCATTTCGTCTGGTCTAGAAAATTTCAGTTTGCTTAATGCTGCAAAGCTACCTTTCTAGATCTTTCTAACCCTTCTGAAGACTTCCTATCTATTATCTCTAACCTCAACGCAGTATTGACACATAAACTGAATGCTGGGCTGCTAGCCTAGGTGAATGGTAAAGCCAATGGTCAAACCAATTAGAGAGACTAGAGGGAATTACGACTGTAAAAATATAAAGAAAACCGTTAGCCTTAGGTTGAACTGGAAACTTGCAGTATTTACTTTATGACGAAAGTAATATTAGTAAATTGCAACGAAAGCTGGATGAATAAAATGGACTCGATGATGATTATATAAATGGAAATTCAGTATGACACGCTCGTCACCGCATTCAAATATAACATGCGCTGCGCGCCTCTCAAGAAATGACATAGACAGACATGTTAAATAGTCTAACTTCAACCATTTTGATATGCGTTCGATAGTTTGGGAAAGTAAATGTGAAAATAAAGTAGCTGCTAACTTAAAGAAAATATTCAAGTCTCGTGATTGGTGGTGCCTATTTTATATGATTTCAGCAAAAGTATCTTTTACTCTCCACAAAGAAACTAAAATCTGATGGTTTAAAAACATTTCTATAAGAAATAATATTTATTTGGGAAATGAGCTTAATCGGATATAGAGTACTGTGTACTATAAAATAAATTATTAAACTTTATATGAACCCCGTTCACAGATTACATAAAGTTGACCCTATATATGCATGCATGGCCCTTAAATGATACGAGCGTGTAAATAACTCTAATAATAGTCTTAATAATGAGATTGTAAGAAAATTTACATGGAAAGGCTGATGTTGAATTATTAACACAATTATTTTCGTATTTTTCATTATTTTATTTATACAGTCAATCTACCAATACCCTATGATTTAAATATCTACTAAACGAAAATTGAGAGAACGACAGCAGGTAAACAGAGATAAGACGTTAAAGATTTTTGTTCAAGAAATATTGTTATATTATTAAGTACTATTCTAGCGGTTTCAGCTAGACGACTACTCCTTAACGACCGTATGTTTCTATTTTCCTGGTATCCGTCATTATACAATATTATGAGAAAATACACAGGTAAAAATGATTACACAGGTACATGTACTGTACGTACATATCTTACAAATGCGTAAGAAGTAAGCGCATCCAAACGCTCTTAAAAACTGATCGGATAGGGTACGTGTACGAAGATGAACCGAAGATTACATTGCGCACGTCGTATATCTTATCGGTGAGCACAGAATATATGGTAAAAGTAGGCCCCTTATTTATACCTTTTTCATACTCATTTGATGTGGTACATCTTGGTATTATATGGTGTGTTATTTTTTTTCCTTCATTTTCAGAAGAGAAAACTTTATATTGTGTTCAATAGGAGATATTCATTTGATTCGAGAATTGAAAATATCGTCTCTACACCGTTTCTGGTAAGGAACTCGGGGGGTTCGTTGGTAGAACTCTACAATAAATACGAATATTTTTCTGTTGTAAGCGGTTCTGGTAACATGTTAAATTCATATTATTATATATAGGGACGGGATACGGTTTTGTAGAAACTTTTATATTAGATTCGATTCGTTTTTCTATATACTGCCTATATTGTAAGTAAAAAATATATGATATAAGTATATATAGAAAATATAAAAACCATTGGGCTTTTAGATGAAAAATTTGTATTTTAGTATCGCATCACTTCTCGTAGTGTAAACATCGTCGCGAATTAAAAAAAATATTGGCTTTTGGTGGACTCGATTTATTAAAAAAAAATTTAATTAGAATTTATTTTCTTAATAAAAAGATAAGAAATTTTTCCGTCTTATCGATTTATAATTTTTTTTCCAATAATTAACGGCAAAATAATCGCTGTCCAAATCACCTTTACCCAATCGTAAATTTAATTTTAATCGTAAATTATTAAATTTTTGATTTAATGAAGAGAAAATTTGGTAACAAGTAGTTTTCTATTAGATCGCTTTTAATATATATTATACAAGGGGTATGAAGCTTCTTTGAAAAATGAGCTTTACAAGTGAAACGATTAAAAATTCTGTGTTTTATTTGTACAGTTGTTCTAACGGTTAAACGACAGAAAATTAAATAACGTAAAGCGAAAAGTAATATGCGAAGCTTTTTGATTTTCCGACGATATGCATTATATTATAAAATGATATTAAGTGGTGTGTTAAATTGGTATCGAAATAAAGTGGGAAGTGAAATTATTTGGGAAAAATTAAGTCTATAATAAAACTAATTAAAAATAAAAGGAGATTTTATTTCATTAATTTTCACGATCGTACAAAAGATACTTTTAAAAAACGCGTAACTTGTTATTGGAACAACAAATGTTTTATCAATTATTTCTGTTATTTGATGTTTATTTTTAATCAATTGGGTTTATTTTTTAAATAAATAAAACTGAATTAGAAAGACTTATTCGTGTGGATTATAATTTCTATGTTGTAAATCGACGATGTAATATTATTTATATGAAAAAAGAAATACATATTTCTGTTGTATCAATTAAAAAAATTTAATTGGTTGAAATAAAGAAATGAAAATTTTGTGGATTTGATAACAATATTTTCAATTGAAAATTTCATAATATTGTCATTAAAATAAGAATAGCGGTTTTGATTTTTTCAGAATTGGATAACATAATAGAAAAACCGTCAAGTGATTTTTTTTTAAAACAGAAATTACGAAATAATTGAGAAAGTGCTTGACAAACATTGAAATATATACTTAAATTTAAAAGCTGCATTACGATATAAAAGATATTCTAAGTGGATATTAAATATTCTGAAATATATACTTTCGCGAAATTTTGAGAAGTGCGTGTGAAATTTTGAGAAGTTATAAATAACAGATCAATTTTTTTTCATTGATTATTTGGGTTTTCTATAAAAAGCAAATGCAAATAACCCCAAGTTAAATAAAAATTAAATTATTCTTGTGAAAAGAAAAATATAATATTTGAAGAAAAGCGGAAAGAAAAAATAAGAATAAAAATAAAATAATAAGGTTTAATAAGATTCACATATTCCATTCTCTGTATAGATAACTGATACCAATTGGTAAATTATATGTGTTTAATCAAATTTGCATACTGGATTGTTTCACGCAACATCATCAAAAAATCCGAATGTGACATAATCAAAAATAAATGGGTACAATGAGGCCAAATAAATACGATGTAAGTAAGAGTTGGCTGAGATTTTATCAAATCTGTAACCTTTTTTTCTTTAACTCAAAATTATCTCAAATTGTCACATAATGATTCATAAACGAACTTCAGAAATTATTGTCTACAAACACAATAAAACAGCTTTACAATTTATAATTTTCTCAGAAACAATTAAGTGTTATCTGTGTGATGCTAATCTACATTGTAATTAATATCCTGAGTTTCAAGATAATTTTGAGATATAATTTTAAGACAATTGTACAGCTACCGAAATTTTCTCAAAATATAATAAAACGTTTGCGATTAAGTTTTCATCAGCATGATTTATAATAATAATAAAGTCAAATCTCCTTTTGGAAATCATTACTTTTAAGATAAATCTAGATAAAGGTAGTATTAATCTTCAACTGAGTCTTCATTGCAATATTCTAGTTCCCACATAATAATGAATAATGTACAAAGTAGAGCTTTTATTCTAAAGGTTAAAACATTCAGTCGAGACCTGTTCCACGACTTTTAGAGCTGTTCTAATCGGAAATTATTGGTTATTATTATTGATAAACGTTTTAATAAATAAGAGAAGCATTAATTAGTTATTCACATTCATTAAATTCATCAAACAAGCTTTTAAAAGTCGTAGAACAGACACACTCCAGCTGAATGTTTTAACCTTAACCAGACCCGCCAGCATTGCGGGATTTTATTGACAATCAGTAGGTAAAAATAAAAATGAATTATTTTGAAATTTGAATAAGGAATGATATAAAGTTAGATCTTGTGTAGTTCCTGTATAATTGAACATTAATTGTATTGAACATTTTTCAAGAAGCAAGAGATCGTAATATAGAATATATTTTGTTAGATTAAAAAAGACTAGTTTTTTGTAATCTTTTTTTGGGTGGTACAGCTACATTTTTGTAAAAATTAGTTTTAGGTGTTATACCGAATTTTGAAATTTTGCTAAGAAATATTTTTGAAGGAAATTAATTTCTTGAACAATTTTCATATTGCGAGTTTATTTTAGAGAAATAGTTCCACGAGCTCGAATTTTAAATATTTTTTTCAAACATTTTAGCGAAGTTTTTTAGAATAATTTCTTTAAGGATCTTTTTTGGAAAAGATAAATAATGCTGAACACATATTTTCAAAGAAGAGGAACGTGCATGTTAATATCTTTTTCGATGAAATTTTCTGCATTGGAATACTTTAATTTTGAATGGTTAATTTGCGTTGTTTTTTATTAGACGATTTCAGTGATCTAGACTCAATACTTTTTAATTTAATTTTTAGAAATAACTTTCTTTGGGAAAGAAGTTTTAATATGATTTGTCAATATTTTTTTTACAGAAATTTCACGAGTTTGAAGAAAAGTGAATACAATTAACCCGGAAAAAATTCTAATCGCGCGAAACCGTAAAACATGCTGTCTGACCTTCACAATCATTTGTAACAATTTACAGATCGATGCCCGTATGTATAGTTTTGGGCCGAAGACAATTTCATTACCGATAGATTGATTCGATTGAAGTGCAGTTTGATTATTCTGATAGTCAATATCTAACTTAACTTTCAGAGTTGATAAAATTCGGACTACTGATGGTTCTCAATTGATCAAATTTTTTTAAATTCGTCAATTCAATTTTCTTTCGGTTTGATTTTGAAATATATAGCGCACCGAATCAGATGTTAATAATAATTGTTACAGTGCAGTGGCATTAAAGTTCTTAAAATAAAAATTAATTTTTTGAAACTTCTTAACTAGAAATAATTAACAATGTGTTTCATTTCGATGAACCGGAAATTTATGAACTTGTCAAGGTCAGTTGAATTATAGATTGATTAATTAATATGAGTCTATAATTTCTAAAGATGCTTCGGTTTATTTTATCATAAATAACAGGCCGCGCCCAGTCCCTTTTCGATTTCTTCATCATGAAATAAATTATTTGAAATTCGATTACGTCTGATTTGATTGTTTTCAATCTTCTTAAACATATTGAAATTCATATTTCAGACTTTCGATCTACTCACGGAAAGAGTTGGGTAGTATAAAATCCAGAACAATGAAATTTCAAATTAAGAAGACCCTGTAAAGCATAAAAGTAGAGAATTATTTTCTTCAATAATATTTATTTTTAAGTTTGTAAAAAGTTCTTAACTTTTGCTGCTTTTTCGTCGTTCTGTTTTGGATTTCAATTAACTGCGGAAATTTATTTTAATTTGTATTAGCTGCTCTACTAGCTGAACCTCTTCATGGCATAATGGGTATGACGCCCGCCTTTGAAGAGGGAGGTCCAGGTTCGAAACCAGGTGTCGACATCA
>JANTOP010037226.1:13979-25472 GCA_027564815.1 Symmerus nobilis | reverse complement strand
AATGGAGAAAGCGGAAAATTAAATTTCCGGAAAATTTTGTTAAGAAATTGGACAAGCTTATGAAATAAAATTAGACCCAAAGGTACAGGGAGGAAATTGTAAAACAAACTTTTTAAATCTGTAACGCCCCTGATTTTATACAGGTCGATATAAGTGGTACATCAGAAAAATGGTTAGTTTTCTGGAAATCGGTTAATAATTTCCAAAAAATTTAAAATTTCAAAAATTTCGGTATGGATTCAAATAGAGGATAATTAGAGCAATCCAACAGTACCACAAAACAAGGGGGTTCCCTTCCAACTTATATTTTTAAAATTCTGTCAATTATTTCAGTTAATGTCTGTGAAATTTACCCGATAGAATTAAATTTTTGAAATACCCTTGTGGCTTCCAAAAAATCCGGAAAATCCATAGAATCAATTTTTTATAATTAAGAAACCGTTTTTAGGACTATATGAAGCTCCTTTAAAATTTAATTTAGGTTCCATTAAATTTAAAGGAGAATAATTCATTTTAATTTAGGGATTTTAAAATGGGATCTCCTTCACGCTCAGTTATAAATGAAAACTACTTACTAACTCTTTTTTACTATTTAAAATCTATGATTTGGTTTTGAAGCACTTAAAGACTGATTCTGATATTTTGGAAGATTAGTCATATTTTAAAAATCACCAGAACCTCCTAAAACCCCTGAATAGAATGCTACCGCTCCATAAAATATGCCGATTGATTCAAAAAGTCTCTTTGTCGTACGAGTCATGAATTTTTGGGTCAAGAATTTCTCGACTCTCTGAATCCATTTTCCTTACATATGATGCATCGAGAAAGATACAGATACATTATCGCTCGTACCCAAAAATTTGAGTATCGGACATCGCGACATTTGATCTGGATTTTCCAAAAATTTTCCTCGAATCCAGAAAAATGTAATGATGCAGAAAGCTTATAAATTAGTTGAGGAAAAATATAAAAATTTTAATTTTAAATAATTCAAAAGCTCTAAAAAAACTTTAAAGCTCCCAGAAAGCTTAATTTTTAGAAGCTTTTTTTTTTACGTTTAAAAATCTATTTTCTATCCATATAACGATCCTTTAATAAAATGTCAATTTTTTCCAAAATTTAAGCTTAAGAAAACCCAAAAGCTTATTGGAAGCTTTAAATTTAAATGTCAATTTAAATAATTTGGAATCAAATTTTTATCCCATTCATTAAATTTATATTAAATATGGAATTTTCGCCGAAAGCTTATCCAAACTATTAAAAGCTCAATGAAAGCTCTTTATTCTGAATTTAATTTTGTACGTTTATAACTCCATTTTCTATCCAAATAACGATCATTTAATCAAATATCAAGTTTGCCCAAAAAAAAGATTCAAAAATCTCGAAAGCTCATTGAAAGCTAAAAATTTAAATATCAATCTATATATTTTGGAATCGAATTTTTATCCGATTCATTAAATTTAAACGAAATGCCGAATTTCCCAGAAAGCTTATCCAAAGTATGAAAGCTCTATGAAAGCTCTATGTATCGAATTTAATTTCTAACGTTAATAAATCTATTTTCTATCAATATAACGATACTTTAACAAAATTTCAACTTTTCCGAAAAAAAGCTAAAAAAAATCGAAAGCTCAATGAAAGCTTAAAACTAAAATGTCATTTTATGTATTTTGGTATCGAATTTTCATCCAATTCATTAAATTTAAATGAAATTCGTAATTTTTACACAAAGCTTATCCAAACTATTAAAAGCTCAATGAAAGCTTTAGGTTCCGAGTTTAATTTTTAACGTTTAAAAATCAATTTTCTACCCAGATAATAATCCTTTAACAAAATTGCAATTTTTTTAAAAATAAAGCTTTAAGAAACTCGAAAGCTCATTGAAAGCTTGAAATTAAAATGTTTTTTTTTATAATTTGGGATCTAATTTTTATTCGATTCATTAAATGATGAATATATTATGAATTTTCCGCTAAAAGCTTTTTCAATCCATTATAAGCTCGAAGAAAACTCTAAGTATCGAACATAAGTTTTTACGTTTTAAAATCTCTTTTCTAATAGTTTTGAGGGATTGATATGATATGGATCCGTTGATATTTAAAGATATTCTCCAGGAATTAAAGGAGACACTGGAGGAAAATAAATTGAGACGTCATCATATCGACCAGATTGTTTTATTAATTAAAAAATTAATTTAATAAATTAATTATTAAACTAGAAAATGGATATCAACAATAATTAATTTTTAATTTTATTATTTTCATTAGATGAAGGAAATTAAAATTAATTCATCAATTTTACGAATTTTTTTCGACTTTAGACTTTTAATAAATAAATAAAACAATAATTAATTTTTAATTGGCTTTTAATTTAATTACTCTTAAATACTAATTCGATATATTGAGTAATTTCCAAAATAATCATTTTATTTTTAATTTATTTTAATTAATTTTCAATAATTTTCAATAAAAAATAATTATTCTAAAACTCTAGCTTATAAATAGATTTTAATTTTATCCTCTTTCTTCAAAATTGGAATCCTATAATTGTTTGACATCGAGTTGTTGAAGTACATAGCCAAATAAGTCCTTAATAAATTAAATTATTTCTTGTCTAAATTTTAAAAAATCGATCAAATGACATGCCTGAAATTGCAAAAAGGATTTTAAAAATCGATTCATTTATTCAATGGAAATTTTCGATTATAACAATCAAATTTAACAAACTTTTCTTTTTGTTCCGATATTGCTTACTTTAAATCTATATTACATACTCCTTTCTAATTAACTATTATATTAAGTTATCTGTAATATCTAGTACATAACAATGGATGTAGGTAGTATGGCATAAAATTACTCTTCGGAATCCTTTCAACATAAATAATTGAATGAACATGAGAAAACGGGCGAATACGATAATAAGCTTTCATTAAACTTTAATAATTAATTAATTCATTAAAAGGAATTAGGTGTTCTGGGATATCTGAGCATATCTATATGGTAGGTATATATATTAGCGATAGTGTCTAGGTAAGGTAAGAAATTATATCGCTTTATATTTAAATTCTTTCTTTAAGGCTTTACTTATATATAAAATCAACGAAGTAATATTGTAAGATTAGTTAGAAAATTAGGTTAAATGTAGAGGGTGGTGGTAATGGACATAGACTTTCATTAGATGTAGAAAAAAGTTCTGAATTCTCTTAATATAAATTTGTTGGTAGTAATTTATTCTTAATCTCCATATTTTATCTGAATAGGTTGAGTACCAGAATTAAATAGATTTCCCGAAAGAATTTACATCCAAACAGAAGGCCAAGGAAACTAAATTATCCTTAAACCATCTTTACCCTATACTATTTTCGTTTGCCTATAATTCCCATCCCCAAACCCTAAAATATCCCATTTCAATTGTTCGCAAAAACATACAATAAATACTTACCGTCGTTTCGTGATATCATCGAAATATAATAGCGAAAGCGGTTTTTCTGGTATATAAATATACACTTTCCTGTATGATAACCGCTTTCCTATCAAAATAACTGTCTCCCCATTAATAACTCTAGAACTTGGGTATTTTATTTATTATTGTTGATGTACTCGTATTATATAAAAGCTTAATGTTTAGAAATAAAAATAAATAAGGAAGTCGGGGAAAGCCCCTTCGTTTCAACAACTGAAAACAGTCAACAGTCATAAAGAATTAAAGTTTGGGGGGAAAGGTCTACGAAAATAAAATCTAACAAACAGATATTGAGGTCCTTTGATGAATTTAAATTAACAAATTTAAATTGATTTTTATTCAACAAAAAAAAAATGTTGAAGGTTTATTGATCCATTAATAATTTATCTATGGTATAAGATATATTCTATATGAGAAAAATAGGTTAAAGGAAAAGGAATTGGATATAATAGTTAAAGTTTAGGATGGGCAGGCTATAATTTTCGTCTATCCGTCTATATCTAATACATGTTTTATTATTACATCGAAGTAGTTATCCTGTTTTATGGTTTTTAATAAAAAAAATTTATTTTTTGTCAACAAAGCGTTCTTATATTTTATATTTGGTCGGCCGTTTGTTACGGATCGGCAGGATACCAATTTACCATTCAATTTCTATAAATGGAATGATATTAACGAAAAGCTTTCTAATATAGGATTTTACCAAATTTCTGAAATTTTATACTCGCATTTCGAATCTGATTTTATTAACGTCGAGTTGATCGACATCGAATTTCAATGAAATTTATATGGTGGAAATTTAATTACGAAATCATGGTACTGGATGTACGAATCCTTGTAACCGTAATTTTAAGTATGAAGAGAATCAATGGATATTTTATCTTTCTGATTGAATAAATGTACTCGAATACTTAATTGCTGCTTTAATAGTATTTTTAAAGTAACTCTAGGAGAAGACATATTTGATAAGATATCTTGGAGATGTAAAAAAAAATCATAAAAAATTATCTCGTCAAAATTATGTTTTTAATAGCATAAGGGAATTTAAAAAATATAAATTTACAGGGGATCCCCTGATTTTATGGTACTGATGAATCACCATAATTATCCCCTATTTTAATCCATTTTCAAATTTTGAAATTTCAAATTTTCAGGAAAATGGCGACTGTTTCTCTGGAAACTAATCGTTTTTGGAAGTACCAATTTATATCGGCCCCTAATAAATCAGGGGATTAAGTTTTTTTCTAATTTTGTATTACAATTTCCTAACCATACTCATAGGTTTAATTTCGCATATTTTATCGATGTTGATTCACAAGGACGATATTCCGATGAAATGAGACATCCGACAACAACAACGAAGGATTAGTCGTGAGGCGGTTATATTAGACATTAAATACAATAATTTTAAATAAATAAAGATAAATCATTAAGAAATATGTATAATTTTTTTAAATTTTAATTAATTGAACAAATTAATTTAATTAATTAAATAAATAAAAGCTAAAAGAAAAAAATGAAATTATAATTTTTATTAAAATCTTTCTATCAGGTGGTCTATATAAGCTATTTTAACTCCGTTAATTCTGGACCTGGAGTCCTGATTAATTTTTTCCTGAGTACTTCATAAGCGTAACTAGAAAGTAATTTCTGGATTTTCGAAAAACAAATTTTTTGAACCAGTTCTGAGCTTGGGAAACTTGCTCATTTTTTCCTCCATTTATGACCCTTTTTCCGGCCGGTTTTCTCGATGATAAATTTAAAATTCAATTTTTTATTAACAAAATTTCATTCAATTTGGCTTTTATTTTTTTTGAACATCTTGTGAGATAAATCGGAAAATAATTTCAGGATTTTGAAAAAAAAAAAACAATTGTTGGAGCCAGTTATGAGCTTTATTCTATGCCCGCTGGTTGTCCAATATCTCCAATTCATTGTTATTCCCGATGGTTGTCCATTATACTGATTATTTATTAAGTATAAGAATAAACATAGAAATCTTAAAAGAAAATCGAAGGTTTCCATGGATTCATAAAATTCCCAATTGAATATCTCAGATAATATTCATCAGAAATTAATCAAAGTTGGTGAAGATGTAGAAATCTTCTCATAATTTCAGTATCTGAAAAAAATATTAGGTTTCCATGGATTCGTAAAATTCCCAATTGAATATCTGGAGAACCAGTTAACAGAATTTAATGATACTCGGTTAGAAGAAAGGACTCTCCTCATAATATGAAAATCTTTAAAAAATATTGATGGATTCTCCGCCCGTATATTCGAAAAAATTCAGACAAAAAAAATTTATTATTTCCGTTAAACGACGTTCGAATATTCTCAAAAAGATCTTAAACGATAGATACTAACGATAGAATTGATATTCCATTTAGAAAAAATATACTTCTGGAACCAGATCTCGAGATATAAGCTATACAAAATAAAAAATCAGCTCCGTTAATAATAGGAATTTTAGAACTCTGTAAACGGCGAATATCTTAGAAAATATAACTGCTTACTTTGCTGAAAACCGTTTTGCTCTATCTAGTCTAGGAGCTGAGTTCTGGGAAAATAGTTCCAAAAATCCGAAAATAACTTTTTTTAGATTTGGAAATTGGGCGTCTGGTTCATAATAACAGATACCAGGATATACTATTCTCTGCTCAATAAACCCATTTCCTCTTCGACTTCTGACCATTTAAAAACCTGAAAATCGTACTTTAAAAGGCGCCTACCGGGAAAGGGAGAGGACATCTGGATCCAAGATTCAAGGGAACGCTTTCCCGAGATAAGGACTATGGATGTGCCAAATTTCAAATTTATGGGGCGAAGTTGAGAAAATACATGTCTTGGTAACCTTTGAAGAAATTAGGCCAAAAATCGATAAATTCAATTCCACCCACGATTCCCCGTAGGTAGTACATTTATATCTAGATGAGTTACTTGTATACCTCGAAGGTAGATAATGAAGGATAACATTGATTTTTTATATCCTTCCCCCGAGATTCGAACTTGGTTTTATTGATCGTGCATCCCCCTAACGCGCTAACTAAACCAATATGTTCATTGGTTTCTACTACTTTCTAGACCGCAGATCATATATAGACGAAGTTCAAATCTCTTATGTTACAACTAATTTTATAATCTATTTTTTTATTAAAAATTAAAGAAATTCTTGCAAATTTTTAGAGGAAATATAATTTAAGAAAATCCGATTTATTTCGAACCTTTTTTAATGATTATTGGCAGGAAACGGTGTCTCAATGACAGGGGCAAGCGAGGCTGTTAGAAACTCCGTTATTTCTAAAGATAGAGTTCTGAAATTTAGTACAGATCCTCTCAAAGGATCTACAATTCGATCCACATACAGATTATTATACCTCTCGATAGAAGTTTTTAAGAAATTTAATCGAGAAATTGAGGGTAAGAGAAAATATTCATCGGAAATACAAGTATGTATCAAAAATCGATCGATTTTACCAAGATTTTAAAAATAAACGTTATGAGGGGGAGCCACCAAAATTAAGGTATTTATAGATCGCCCTTCTTATTCCCTATTCGAATTAATTTCGCAATTTTGAAATTTAAAATTTACTGGGAAATTATCACCGTTTCGCTTGAAATTAACCGTTTTTGTGGTATACCCGTTATACCGATCTCTATAAAATCAGGATGTTCTTTTTTTTGAAAAGTTTGCTCCACAATTTCCTCACTATACTTTTAGGTTTAATTTGCTATAATCAGCTTTTCCGATTTCTTAATAAAATTTTCCGGAAATATAAGATTGTCAGGAAAACTGTGTAAAATCAAAGGGTTGATGGATTTTTCCCAATAAATAAAATTAAACAAAAAGCGATTAATTGCTCTAAAAATTATTTATTCATTTTAATCTTAATTTACTTATTGTTAACATTTGTATACTTAATTTTAAGAACAGATACTGATGTTTAGGATTTAAATAAAATAATCCAACTTCTTACATCAGTAACTGTTTTCTTTATTATTTTTAAGCTTTAAAATACTTACTTTTATGTCTGTAAAAATAAAGGATGAAAAGGAGATAATCGTTTTATTTTTGATCGAGTGATATTTTTGCGCTTTCTTTAAATCACATAACTTCAGTTGAAGTGCTTTCCTAATCTCATTTCCCATTTAATTAAAGATACAAAAGATTAGCATAAAGCACCCTATGAATACATAAAAGCTTTCTTTCTTGTTGATTTTAATATAAATAATTGCAATAGCCTCGGTAGGATAATAGGAGAAGGTGGATACAGTTTATCCACATTTTTCTTAACTTTTCCGTTCAACAATGATTTTCCTTGTAATTACTTATTAAAGAAAAATGTTGGATATTAATTATGAGATGGCAGCTGGGAAGTAGATTATAACAACCAATTTGATAACTTAATATCCCCCAGACTCCGCTATTTATACGCAAAATTTCCTTAAAATAAGAATGTACGTACATCCTTAAGAAATACAACATCCTAATTTTCTGTTTAACTTTAACATAAAAAAATAAATAAAACTTCTCAATTTTCCATGAAACTTTTCCTCCATCTGATATGTTTATAGTTCGAATGAGCCGAGATTTCAATTGTCAGCTTCTATACCCAGAACCAAAATTGTAAAGATCAAAGTTTTCTTATTTTATGTTTATTAGAAAGTTTTTCTTTGCTTGTTTAAATGAAAATCAGGGAAAAAAAGCTCGGAACAAAAGTGTACTAACAGAGGATGGAAAAAAAATCGAGCAGAGGTCCCATAAAATAAAATCGCTTCCCTATTATATCTCCATATATAACTTCATTAAAAAAAGAGAAGAAGATACTTTCGCGTCAAAATATTATAAAGTGAGTAAGGGAAATTCATATCCTCCTTCCATACTATCAAACTTTCGGAAAAAGTCGATATACCATCCCGTTCCCATTACAATCCGTATGAGTTTTATACATAAAATCTAATAGATAATATTACGAAAATTGAGAGTATGTTTTCTAAAGATTTTCCTCTGGCCTAAGATTTAATAAAATTACCGAAAATTACCAAAATTGTATCTGCAAAATCTTGTAATTAGGATCAGTGGCGTGGGGCGAACCGGAACCGGGCGGCCGGAAAAAAATGTACAAACGCAGAAAGTTGCTCTGACAGTTTGGGAAAAATATAAAAATTAGATATTTCGTAAAAGTTGAAATTTATTTAAGAAAAATTAAAAATTCGTAAAAGCTCGCACCGAGAAATTTGAATATCGGATATTGCGAAATTTGATCCGGATTTCCCGATAATTTAATTCGGATCCGAAGAAATGTAATGATGCAGAAAGTTTTTGAATTAGTTGAGGAAAAATACAAAAATATCCAAACTAAACATTTTGTACAAAAGCTCTCGAAAGACTTAAAAGCTCCCAGAAAGCTTTATTTTTGAGAACTTTATTTTTACCTTTTAAAATCTCTTTTCTATCGAAATAACAATCATTTAATGAAATATCAAAGTTGCCAAGAAAAAAAATTCATAAATCTCGAAAGCTCATTGAAAGCTTGAAATTAAAATCTCATTTTATATTATTTGGAATCGAATTTTTATCCCATTCATTAAATTTAATTAAAATATGGAATTTTCCCTGAAAGCTTATCCCAACTATAAAAAGCTTAACGAAAGCTTTAAGTTTCGATCTTAATTTTCTTCGTTTTAAAACCTACTTCCTATCTAGATATCGGCTCTTTAACGAAGTTCCAATTTTTTCCAAAATAAAGTTTTGAAAATTTCGAAAGCTCATTGAAAGCTTAAAATTGAAATGTCATTTTATATTGTTTGGAATCGAAGTTTTATCCGATTCATTAAATTTCATTAAAATATGGAGTTTTCCCTGAAAACTTATCCCAACTATCAAAAGCTTAACGAGAGCTTTATGTTTCGAACTTAATTTTCCTTGGTTTTAAAATCTATTTTCTATCCACATATCGGCTCTATAACGAAATAAAGTTTTGAAAATCTCAAAAGCTCATTGAAAGCTTAAAATTAAAATGTCATTTTATATTATTTGGAATCGAATTTTTATTCGATTCATTAAATTTAATTAAAATATGGCATTTTCCGTAAAAGCTTATCCAAACTGTAAAAAGCTTAACGAAAGCTTTATGTTTCGAAATTAATTTTCTTCGTTTTAAAATCTACCTCCTATCCAGATATCGGCTCTTTAACGATGTTTCAATTTTTTTTTAATAAAGCTTTGAAAATCTCAAAAGCTCATCGAAAGCTTAAAGTTCAAATGTCATTTTTATATTATTTGGAATCGAATTTTTATTCAATTCATTAAATCCAGATGAAATATAAAATCATCTCTAAAAACTTTCCCAATACATTGTAAGCTCAAAATATTTTAATTAAAAGCTTTCGATATGAGCTTTTGGAACTTTCTTAAAGCGTTTCCACAGATTTTAAATTATTAGAATGGAAAATAAATTTCAGAGCGTATAAACTCGTAATCTTCCACGTCGGTGGAGATATTTCAGGAGTGCTCTGCTCCTTTTGGGTATTAGGCTGCACGCCACTGATTTGGGTTAGAAGAAAGTAGGAAATTCGCAGTACCAAGGTCATCTATAGATTTTCCCAAAGATACATATATTTATCTAGGACGGAAAAAAAATAAATAATTTTCAATGGAATAAATTTAATATTTATTTGGAAAGGTTAACGGCGCTAAAGGGATTCGTTTAGAAAAACATCCTTAAATACATTTAAAGATAATCTCATATAAATCGTACCTTTTTATTAGAAATTCGGGTACAATAAAATTGAACATAAATTCCAATAAAAGGAGTAGTTTATATCATGGATATATTCAATACAAATATTTAATCTTAAAATAGAATAATTCCTTGGATTATGAATCCATATCCCATAAATCACTATCCATCTAATTTAATTCAAACAAATAAATTTCATGTCATTATCATTAAAAATGAATGGGCGATATTCGGTAAATCATTAAGGATAATTCGACCATTTTGACATACGAGTAATATTTGAAATAAAAAATTAATTCGACTAATCTAATCTAATATTTATTTGGGTCAAAATAATAATTCTTAATAAATACATTTCCGATAAATATAAAAATACCTTCAGTATTATAGAGAATGAAAATTATATACATAAACGGACATGTTTTAATTTTGACCGGAAGTATGTCTCATGTTTATTTATATGTCCAAGAAAAAATATACTTGAAAAGGAAATCAAGTTGACGTACGTATATATCAACCAAATTGTCTGGAAAATGTTAGTAGGGATAATATAAGGCAGGACATTTATTCAACGTCTAAGTATAGTGATGATTCTCTTCGATTATTGATAAAATAATATTCTTAATAATGCCAGTTAATCTTAATGGACACATATCCTCATTGGATAAATGTTTATTTCCAGGATGATATTTTTGGATGAAATCATTATCATTATTTGACTAATTTTTATCTTTATTTATTGCATCTTAATTATCTATTCTAATCGGAATTTTCTTAATTAAATTTCTCAAAAACTTCTGATGAAAAGTATGATAATATGTATATGAATCGAATTCTAGATCCTTTTAGAGTACATGTAAAAAATGTAAGGATTTTATCTCCAAAAATCCCAGAGTTCCTAATATATTTTGTAGCCCCTATCATGAAAACTTACTTAGGGTTTTTTTCATCAATTAAATGACCGCAATTTTCAATGTATTTTTATATATGAAGAAAATACATGTAGGAAAAGTATCTCCTATCGCAAAATTGAATGCCCCTGATTTTTCGAAATTGGTCCTGATTGAAAGAAGAACTTTCCAAGCATTGAAATAAATTATTAAATAATTAGGTCCTTGGAGAGAAATATTTTTTTTTATCAATTAAATGACCGCAATTTTCAATGTATTTTTATATGAAGAAAATACATGTAGGAAAAGTATTTCCTATCTCAAAATTGAATGCCCCTGATTTTTCGAAATTGGTCCTGATTGAAAGAAGAACTTTCCAAGCATTGAAATAAATTATT
>JANTOP010037226.1:0-13879 GCA_027564815.1 Symmerus nobilis | reverse complement strand
ATATTTTTTTTTATCAATTAAATGACCGCAATTTTCAATGTATTTTTATATGAAGAAAATACATGTAGGAAAAGTATCTCCTATCTCAAAATTGAATGCCCCTGATTTTTCGAAATTGATCCTAATTGAAAGAAGAACTTTCCAAGCATTGAAATAAATTATTAAATAATAAGGTTCCTTCCTCGAAATATTGCAAATAAAAATCATTTTCTTAAAATAATCATTAGAAACGGTATGCCAAATTTATTGGTCATCAATCTGGGGTTATCTTAGCTATGTCTTTGCAAATTTGCTAGGATATAGGTTTTGAAATGATTTTAAACAATTAATTTCCAAAATTCAAAGTTAATATTACTTTTTATTGGAATAATATTGCTGAAATGTAGAAGGGTTTGTAAAGAAATGTATCCATCTGAATTTAAAATTGCGAATAAATTAATTCCTTACAGGCTTTGGGTATATCCTCGTGCCCGTAATCCATAATATATGGAATGTCAGATAAAAACTTCTTCAGGTGCAATTTAAGTAGAAATTGATAACATTTTGTAAATGGTATGTGGATCTAATTCCCATTCAAAATAAACCCATTTAAATTTATATCTATTTTCCTTACATTGAATTGTTTCGTCTCATATCACCCCCAACAATTTACATACAGATTTTATTACAACTGCAGAGGTATCTGTTTCCAAGGAACAGTATGTTCTCAAATCAATTCTGTATCAGATACATTTCAGTTCGCCTTCTAAAAATCTGAACTCCCTGTTAATAAAATACTAAAAAAGGATTGTATCAAAAATCTGTATTCCTAAAATTGTCTTTAACATTCTTTAACATCTGATGATTGGTTTATTTAGTATACGCATGAGGAAAATGGAAAATTTCATGACTAAATATTAAAATTCGAATAAAAATATATCGAAATTATTCAAAATGATCTTTCGAGAAATTTATTTTAAAAACCCGCAAAGGAACTGTAAGGATTCTGTTCTAGATAAATTATAGAACAAAGCTTTAATATGATTTATGGGAAGTCCCTACATTTTAATTTTAATGGAATGGAAATATTAAATATTAAAGCTTCTTAATTATTATACAAAAAATATTTGAAATAAATGTACGGAAAAATGTTTTATTCATGGACGAGCACGAACAGTTTTGAATAATTTTCGAGGATAAATTAAAAAATCAAACGTTCAATTATAACGTTATGTAAGGATGACACGTTTTTGCCCTTTTCATTCGTTGAATTTGTCAATCCTTATCTCCCATTCCGCCATATAATTTTGTCAGGATATAAATGTATATATTTACTTAACAATAATAGCCGATTTGTCCGTGTACTGTTAAGGAAAAATCGAAATATTTTCGTATCATTTCAACAAATTCAAATTAATTCATTAAAAATAAATATACGGGTACATTTTCGAGAAATTTATCCGATTAATTGATTTTCAATTAAATCTAAAATTCCCGAAAAAAAGCTTTCCAAAAGCTTAAAAAAGCTTTAAGCATAGGATATCATTTTATTCCCATTGAAATCAAATTTCGACTAAAATAATTTTACTGCTACGAAATTCAAAATATTCTGGAAAAAGCTTCATAAACACTTTTAAGCTCCAAGAAAGCTGCAAGCTTTCGATATGATTTTATACCAGTTGTATTCTATTTTCCATTTAATGAATTAATTTAGTTCTAAATTTAATATTTTCGAACAAAGCTTTACATAAATATTTAAAGCTCAGCGGAAGCTTTTAATTAAAATTTCTTTTGATATATTTTCAAATCTGTTTTTATCCAGTTAATTGATGTTTCAATCAAAATCTGTCTTTTTCCTGAAAAATCTGTAAGTAAATATTAAAAGCTCACCGAAAGCTTTTAACTAAAATTTAATTTTATATATTTTTAAGTCAATATTTATTCGATTAATTAATATTTAATTCAAAATCTATCTTTTTCCTAGAAAAACCCAACAAAAATATTGAAAGCTCACCGAAAGCTTTTAATTCAAATTTCATTTATACATTTTCAAATCTATTTTTATCCCATTAACTGATATTTTAATCAAAAACTGGTTTTTCCTAGTAAAAGCTCTACAAAAACATTAAAAGCTCACCGAAAGCTTTTAACTAAAATTTAATTTTTTATATTTTCAAATCTTAATTTATCCGATTAATTGATATTTCAATCAAAATCTCTCTTTTTCCTAGAGAAAGCCCAACAGAAATATTGAAAGCTCACCGAAAGCTTTTAATTAAAATTCCATTTATATATTTTCAAATCTATTTTTATCCCATTAATTGATATTTTAATCAAAACCTGGGATTTCCTAGTTAAAGCTCTACACAAATATTGAAAGCTCACCGAAAGCTTTTAACTAAAATTTCCTTTATATATTTTCAAATCTATTTTTATCCAATTAATTGATATTTCAATTGAAATCTGCAATTTTCCTGAAAAAGCTCTGAAAAAGCTTTAAAACTAAAAGAAAGCTTTAAGCCTCAGATAAAATTTTATTCGTATTGAAACCTAGTTTCCATCAAAATAATTTAACTGTTAAGAAACCCGAGATATTTCTGAAAAAACTCCGTTAAAAATTAAAAGCTCCAAGACAGCTTTAAGTTCTCGACATAATTTTGTACCAGTTGAAATATATTTTCCATTCAATGAATTTTTTGCTACAAAATTGACCATTTTCGGACCAACATCTAAAAAAAAATTTTCAAGCTCGCGGAAAGCTTTTAATAAAAATTGAATTATAATTTGATTTTAAATCTGTTTTTTATCCGATAAATTGGTGTTTAAATTAAACTCAAAATTCCAAATAAAAAAGCTCTATAAAAGCTCAAAAACTCAATGAAAGCTTAAAGTTCTCCATGCAATTTTATTCGTACTAAAAGTTATTTTCGATTAAAATAATTAAATTAATAATTTCGATTTTTCTAGATCAATTTCGTAGTTTTCCCATTATTTTCGGCTCTTTCAGAATTATTCTCGAGCTCTAAAGACTTTTTTCAAATAAGTCCTGCTTATCATCGACCAGACTTTTTCCCGAGCTTTTCTAAGTTATTCAAGAACGTTGCTGATTTTTTATTTGACTTTCAACCGATTTTTATATACAATTTTTGCCTTAATTTCATACAAAAAGTCGGGAAAAGTGAAGTCTAGATGAATTAGCACCAAAAGAAAAGTCGGTGGAGATTAGCAAAATAGCTGATTAAAATAACAATCTGAATTAGTCGGTAATATTTAGAGGCAAATAAGATGGTAAACTGTTCGAAAGAAGTCAAACTATTAAAATAGGTTAATCAGCAACGATAGGAAAATTTGGTTCACATCTTTCTCCGGACATTTTCTGACTTTTTCCCTAATTTTCCTAACTTATTTGTAGCTATCTCTAATTTTTCCAAATTTTCTAAGATTTCCAAGATTTTTTCCGATATTTTCTGATTTTTGTCGGTTTTTCTCCACCCTTTCCAACTTTTTCAATACTTCTAGAGCGTCCGTTAGACTTTTAATGATTTTTTCTTGCAAGTTTTCTAGACTTTGCCCGACTTTTATTTCGACTTTCCGAATATAGAGGATTTTCCTGCCATTGACATATTTTCCAGATAATAATCGATAATTAGTGGTGGATGCTAAGGGGCCGAATTAATGGATATGAACCAAAACAAAGGTAAGGCTATCAGTGTAAATGGCTCGTTAGTTCCCAGATATATGCAGGTAGCAAGATAGAATAAATTGATATGGAAAAATTATATGTCTCTGAACCCTTTTTGATAATAAATTATCCTAATAATATCCTATAGGCTCAATGAAATCCTATTTCCCTATTCTTGGAGACATACTTTAATATTTATTATTTTTATTATTTTGTTATATCTACCATCTGAAGCATAGTGATAGTAAAAAGCTACAACTCCGTAACGGAGAGTCTAATTAAATAGGCAATGGTATAAAATTATTCAGAAAACATATGGGCGGTACAGACATATCTTACTTAAATTACTAAAAATCCTAGGAACTCCTGAAAATAGGAATTATTAATTAAGGATTTACCCAAAAAAAGGGTATCAGCGAATTTCTATATAAATTTTAATAAAACAATAATTAATTTTTATTCATACAATTCTGCAAGTAAAATAGAATTAACCCCTAGGCTCGGTCGCCCAACTAACTAGCTTATTAAATATCTCTTGCTTTGCATTTATTAACGCTTCCGAATCGGACGGAAGTATCTCATACAAATCGGGAGATCTGCCATAATCTGTCGATTTAAAATAAAATAATTAATTAATTATATTAAAAATTTCAATATTTGAAATTACTTGGAAAATTAAATAATAATGAATCGGTAGCATTATATTCGGTGATCCCAAAATTAATCGCCGGATCTAATTCACCGTTCGTAACAATAACTTTCGATGTATTTGGATACGCTCCCCCATATTTAATACCTCGAGCCCGGTTAGAATTGTAGATATTTTCAAATCGATAGGTGGTACCCACGAATGGATCGGTACACCTTGTATAGTAAAAATATTGGCTAATATGATTTGCGAATAAGCTGGTTTGATGGGTTGTGTGAAACCATGCGCCACCAATGCAGATAGCGTATAATCTTTGACGGTCTAAAAATTTTCAAATTATTTGGGAGACAAATCTAAAAGATATTTTACAGAATATTCATTACTTCCACTCGTTACTGCAGGGGCATCCCAAGACGTTTCTTTATACGCCGCCAGTTGATCAGCAAAATTATAGTTAAGACAATCGACTTGCTGTTCAACTCGTATCCAATCACCAAATGATGTATACGGATCATTTGGAATGGCTGTAATATTGCTGCAGACATTTGTAAATCCTGCAAGACTATTAAAATCGAATTAATAAATTATATTGAAATAAAACAAGACGATTTACTGATATCTATGAATATTCTGTTCAATGGTACTGACTAGTCCTTGAAAGAGGAGAGCAACGTCCATTCGACTAGTTACGTCCCATGGTTCACACAAATTAAAATTATTAATTAAATCTTCTGAATTTCCTGCCACAACACGGTTATGAATTTCTTGGAATGCAAGTCGTATGTCCTCCCTACATTCTGCACCACCATGCTGAACAATCAATTGATCCAAATAATCGTAAAATTCTATAGATAAACTGGGCTGGTTTAGAATTACATCCAGAGATGATTATATCAAAATTTTCTTATTACCCGTTGAAAAGACAACTGTTCGGAATATTCCGCTTGAAGACCAAGCCCCATCAATTAGGAATGGGAAATTCTGACGAGCCCATAGAGCAGAGGCACCACCGTAACCTCCTCCCCATATAATAACCCGAGCATTCGGTGATGCTAAATGTCTTTTAACATCTAGAATTAAGTAAGCTATATCGTAAACAACTAGATCGGCTGTTAGAAATTCAAGGTTCTCAAATGAAGTATCTCTGCAAGATAGAAATTAATTAAAATTAAATTAATTAATTAATTTTAATCATACTCAGTTGGTTGGTTGATACCGAAATATCTTTGATTTGTTGTGATCAAAGCTCCGTGAGTTGCCCGAGCCACCTCAACCATTAACCCTCTTTCAACCCATTCAGGTACATATATAGCAGCGTTTACATAAATGAATAAAGGACCTCCAGCCTGATAATAATTAAGGTTTATCTGGTAGGGCTGAGAATTCGGTATATTTTAATTAAATAAATTTCATCTATTCTGATTTGATAAAATATCACTTACGAAATGTACCATCCGGTTATCTAATTGATTAAAATGGTCCAACCTTGTATTATAACCTCCATCGATTAATTGGGCAGTTGTAACTGCGAGAATCGTAATTAACGCCCAAATAACTTTCATTTTTCAGAGTGAATCTTGCTACTACCAGTCAATCTTAAAGCTATGAATTGTTAACCTATCATTCGCCTTATCTTGCAAGATATGACTTTCACTTCAAAATTATTTCATTAATTTTATTATGGATTAGATAAGATTACGTATCATTGGTCTTTAAATTTTGAATATAGTAGGCTCTCTGCCCTTCCTTAGTTAAAACTATAGAACTCTATATTGATTCATATGAATCAACCTTTATTGAGTCGATATAGGTCAGTCCATATGCAGTTAATCGAGAAAAGCTTTCAAACTAACTTGAAACGTTTCTTCAAATTCTCTATAAAAGCTCTTAATGCTTGAAGAAAGCTTCAACTTTAGAATATAATTTTATTTGTTGTTTGAAAGTTATCACGCCCGCCGCTTCTATAAGAGCGAGGTTGTTCACCGCACACGGGCGCCTCTCTAAAGGGCGCCATTACGAGCATTTTAAATTAAATCGTCTATTGAATTCGTTCGAGGCTCGGGAATTTGTCAATTCAGAAAATAATCAAAATGTTCTCAAAACAACCTGCAACCTGCAACCTGCAAATATGCAGACGATTCCTTAAAGTAGTCCCAGCACGTATATTTTAAACTAAACTGATTTGCCCCATCCCCACTGAGCTATTAATTGATGCCAAATTTTAAAATTTTGTGTAGCAATTAATTTTAAGCTTTCGATGAGCTTTTAAGACTTCTGTAGCATTTTTCCGAATATTTGAAATTTTCTTAAATAATCTAGATGAATAATAGATTTGAAAACCTAAAAAATTGGGTTCGAAACTTAAAGCTTTCGCTGAGGTTTTAATTTTTCGTTAAACTTTTTCGTGAAAATATCATAATTCAGATCAAATAAATGAATGTCGTGAAAATAAAATTCTAAAATTAAAATGAAATTAAACTTTCGGTGAACTTTCCAGATTTGTCTATTACTACATTTTGGAAAATTTGAAATTTTGTTAAGGGATCCTAATCTAGATCATAAATAGGTTTAAAAACCTAGAGAATTGAATTTGAAACTTAAAGCTTTCGCTGAGCTTTTAATTATTTGTAAAGCTTTTTCGTGAAAATATCATAATTCACATAAAATAATTGAATGTCGTGAAAATAAAATTCTAAAATTAAAATGAAATTTTAATAATTTTAAGCTTTCGATGAGCTTTCAAGATTTCTGTATTACTTTATTTTGGAAAATTTGAAATTTTGGTAAAGTATCCTAATCTAGATGAAAAATAGGTTTAAAAACCTATAGAATTGAATTTGAAACTTAAAGCTTCCCTGTGCTTTTAATTATTGGCAAAACTATTCCGCGTTAATGTTATATTTCACATAAAATAAATGAATCAGATGCGAAATAAAATTTTAAAATGTGTAAAATAAAATTTGTATGTTAAGCTTTCGATGAGCTTTCGAGACTTTTCTACTTTTTATTGAAGAAAATTTGCAATTCGTTGCGGGATTAATAATTAAGTTGGAAATCGATTTGAAAACGTAAAAAATTGGGCTCGAAACTTGAAACTTTCCCGTGAGCTTTTTATTATTTGCAAAGCAAAAAAAATTCTTTCACAAATTATCACTCTAAAACTATATCTCTAGAAAATTAAAATTGAAAACATTTTTTTTAAAGAAAATGGTGTGAAAGGAGGGGGGCGCAAGACAACATCTCTGCACACGGGCGCTCGATACTCTGACGGCGGCCCTGTTTGAAACCTACACGTTTCAAACTCGAACTCGAACGTTTCAAATTCCATCATGCAAGGAATTTAACTGCGAAGAGACTCAAATGGTTACGATGAAAGCTTGGCATAACCCTAAAAGCTCGGCAAAAATGCTATGTTTTCAAATAAAATTTTCGAAGTTTTGAAATCTAATTTTTATCCGAATAATTAAGTTTTAATCAAATCTGAAATTTTCATACAAAAGCTCCACAAAAGCTTATAAGCTCAAGAATTTATTTACGTTTGGGACATAATTTTATACTTATTAAGACCTATTTTCGATCCAAATTATTTAACTGCAACGAAACTAAAAATGTTCCTACGAAAGCTCCATACAAACTGCAAGCTCAGCGAAAGCTTTAAGTATTAAGAATAAATATGTTATACATTTTAAATTCTAATTCTTATTCGAATGAAAATTCGATTCCGTATTATATAAATTAACATTTTAATTTTAAGCTTTCAATGAGCTTTTGAGGTTTTAAAAGCTTTATTTTGGAAAAAATTGAAATTTCGTCAAAGGATCGTTGTTTGAATAGGAAATAGATTTTAAAATGTAGAAAATAAAATTCGGAAAATGAAGCATGGGAGCTTTTTAATTTTAACAAAGCTTTTGTACGACAAGTTAAGTTTTGATATTTTTGTATTTTTCCTTAACTAATTTAGAACCTGCCTGCATCATTATATTTTACTGGATTCGAAGAAAATATTTGGGAAATCCGGATCAAATGATGCGATGTATTCAAGGAAATTTCAACTATTCCCAAATATTTAATTTTTGTATTTTTACCTAACTGCTACTTTCTGCGTTTTTCCAATTTTTCGGGCAAAGAAATCTGCACACAAATTCTGCACATCTTATAGAGACGTTGACCGCACACCACTGATCCACTTTGATAATTTTTTCCTATATTTAGGCAGTGAAGGATTTGCGGGGGTGGAGGGCATCATATTCACCAAAAAAGAGTGTTTTAAAAATGAAAATATCACTGACCCGAAACGTCTTCTTAATACTCACATTTTGGTTGGTTTTGACCCGCAGCCTAGAAAGGTTGCCGACCCTTGATCTATACCCTACTCCCTCGAAACTTTATTAACTTTTCCGACTACTTTCAAATTTTCATTAGCAAAGCTGTGGGGTTTATTAATAATTGATAGAGCAGGAGGAAGGATGGACCCAATATATTCAGTATTAAGAGACTTTAGAATTAAGAACTATTTATTGTCTCTTGAATTATTTCGAGATATAAACCTTTAAGTCAACCTAAAGGGAAAGGGGTGTAAAAATTTGGAGAAATACGGAACGGTGGGCCCACTGATTCCTTTGGTAGTATTGGTACGAAAATTGGATGATCAGCTTTGGAGTCAATGGCCAATTAAGTGGAAGGCCTCCGATAATATTTTACCAAAAAAAAATTTGTATTCCCAAATTTATAGAATTTTTTTAGAATTTAGATCATTTCGTCTAAATTATTTTCTTAAATTATTAATTAATTTCATTAATTAGAATTATCTCTATCTTGAGCGATCCCCTAAATGAATCGGGAAATGTTGAAATTAAAATTGTTCTTGAAATTATAGGTATGTTCTTGCAGCGAGGCGATTTAATAATATCGCTCGACTAAAACTCCCACCAAAATTCGGGGGTTTATTTCTCCAAAATTTTGAGAATTTAAATTTGTTCCTTATTCATTTGGGAGCAATTCTGCGTAATTAGATTTTCCACGTCCCGAAGAAAGTATCAGGAGAATTCCATATTTTTAACGACTAAAACTCTCAGATGCTATAATTTAGAAATTTTTCCGAGAGAGTGAAATAGCTACGGGCAGTGGCATGCGGTCAATACGTCCGATAAGATGTGCAGAATTTTATATTTTATTAAAAAATGTTTGAAGTTGCTTTGGCATTTAGGTAAAAATATAAAAATTAAATATTTCGAAAAAGTTGAAATTTATCTAAGAAATATTCGGACAGGCTCACACCGAGAAATTTTAATATCGGACATCGCGACATTTGATCCGGATTTCCTGGTTATTTTCTTCGGATCCAAGAAAATGTAATGATGCAGGAGGTTTTTATATTAGACGAGAAAAAATGCAAAAATATCAAAAGTCAACTTTTCCTAGAAAAGCTCTCCAAAAACTTAAAAGCTCCCAGAAAGCTTTATTTTACGAACTTTATTTTTTACGTTTTAAACCCCATTTTCTATCCAGATAACGGTACTTTTGCCAAATTTCAAATGTTCCCAAAAAAAGCTCAAAATCTAGAAAGCTCATTGAAAGCTTAAAATTAAAATGTCTTTTTGTATAATTTGGAATCGAATTTTTATACCATTAATTAAATTTAAATGAAATATGGAATTTTCGCAGAATGCTTATCCAAACTATTAAAAGCTCAGCGAAAGCTTTAAGTTTCGAACTGAATTATTAACGTTATAAAATCTATTTTCTATCCAGATAACGAGCTATTAACAAAATTGCAACATTTTCGATACTAAAGCTTTAAAAATCTCGAAAGCTCAATGAAAGCTTAAAATTAAATTATCATTTTATAAAATTCGGAATCTAAATTTCATTTGATTTATTAAATTTAGTTAAAATATAAAATTTTCGTTGAAAACTTTCTCAATCCACTGTAAGCTCAAAGAAAGCTTTAAGAACTTAATTTTTTTGCGTTTTAAAATCTATTTTCTATCCAGAATCGGTCTTTTCATGAAATTTTCATGTTTCCACAAAAAACATGCTTGAAAAATCTCGAAAGCTCATTGAAAGCTCATGTTTATACAAAATTGTAGGCCGAACGCTTAATTTGTCAAGAAAGGGCTAAAATAATTTGCATTCAATTCAATTCATTAAAGTTTCCGCAGAAATTTTAATTTTCGACAAAGCTTTTAACATTATAGCTTTTAAAATCGAAATATTGATATCCTGTCCGAAATTTTATTCGATGAGCGCCAGAGATATGGGATGGAATTAAGCGCAACTATTTAAAATTTTGAATAAAACAGAAAAGAAGTTTAACAATAGTTTTATTAATTTTAACAATATATTTTTATTTCCAAATAGAATTAACTCCTTGGTTCGGTCGCCCAACTAACTAGCTTATTAAAGATTTCCTGCTTCGCATTTACTAACATTTCTGAATCGGACGGCAATATCTCATACATATCGGGTGATCTCCCATAATCTGTCGATTAAAATAAAATAATCCTTAAAATAAATCGGAATCAATCCTTAAACCGAACATTTACTTGGATAATTAAGTAGTAACGAATCACTAGCGTTATATTGGCTGATACCAAATTTAAACGATGGATCCAATTCACCATTCGTAATGATAACTTTCGATGTATTTGGATCTGATGACCCATATTTCAGACTGCGTGCCTTATTGAAATTATAAATCGGCACAAATTGATAGCTGGTATCCTCGAATGGTTCGATACATCGACGATAGTAAAATAATTGGCTTATATGATTT
The DNA here is from genome assembly GCA_027564815.1 of Symmerus nobilis. Classification (NCBI taxonomy): domain Eukaryota; kingdom Metazoa; phylum Arthropoda; class Insecta; order Diptera; family Mycetophilidae; genus Symmerus; species Symmerus nobilis. The sequence goes on along the minus strand of JANTOP010037226.1, from coordinate 2,794 downwards.
GCGAATATGCTAGTTTGATGTGTTGTGTAAAACCATGCGCCCCCAACGCAGATCGAATATAATCTTTGACGTACTGTAAATTTGAAAGTATTGAAAGTAATCCGATAGATATTTAGACAATTTATTACATCCACTCGCTACTGCAGGGGCATCCCAAGAAGTCTCTCTTAACGCTGCCAATTCTTGCGTAAAATCGTAGTTGAGACAACGATCCAAATCTGCTTCCTGATCAACTCGTACCCAATCACCAAATGATGTATAACTGTCGTTTGGAGTTATCGTTAGGTTGCTGCAGATATTTGTAATCCCTGCAAGACTAATAAATCGAATGTATTAAATTATATTGAAATAAAAGAAATCAATTAACTGATATCTATGAATATTCTGTTCAATAATATTGACCAATCCTTGAAAGAGAAGAGCAACGTCCATTCGACTAGTTACGTTCCATGGTTCACACAAGCTAAACGTATTTATTAAATCTTCCGAATTGCCTGCCACCACCCGATTATGAATTTCTTGGAATGCCAATCTTATATTTTCACGACATTCTGCACCGCCATGTTCAGTAATCACTTGCTCCAAATAATCGTAATATTCGGTCGTAAATACAACGGGTCGAAATTTGCCACTTGACGACCAAGCCCCATCAATTAGAAACGGGAAATTCTGCCGTGCCCATATAGCCGTAGCACCTCCATGTCCAGCTCCCCATATGATAACCCGAGCATTTGGTGAAGCTAAATGTCTTTTAACGTCTTGAATGAAATATGGAATATCGTAAGTAACTAGATCAGCTGATAAATATTTAAGGTTATCATATGAAGTATCTCTGCAAAACAACGTTTTATATTAAAATCTATATAGTTAATCAATTAAACGCATCTCACTCAGTTGGTTGATTTATTCCGAAAAATCTTTGATTAGTGGTTATTAGAGCTCCATTCGTCGCTCGAGCTACCTCCACCATCAATCCTCGTTGAACCCATTGCGGTAAATATGTACCAGCGTTCACATAAAAGAATAAAGGACCCCCAGCCTCATAATAATCAAGGTTTATTTGGTAGGGCTGGGAATCGAATCGCGTAAATTAAATCTAAATATTTCATATAAAATTGTATAACTTACGAAATGTACCATCCGGTTATCCAAATGATCGAAATGGTTCAATTTTGTATTGTAACCTCCATCGATTAATTGTGCAGTTGTTACTGCAAGAATTGCCGTTAACGCCCAAATAACTTTCATTATTTCAGACTAAATCTTAATTGGACAATTAATCTTAGTGGAATGGATTATGACTTTCACATCAAACGTATAACCGCTTTAATGTTTTTAACGTTAAAATTTTACTTTATCCTTATCGATTAGATAAGATAAAATGTCATTGTCGCGATTTAAGTTTTAATATCGTTCTACAGACATCGTCAGCTACAGTAAATGTATTTATTTTACTTGCGTACAGAATTCGATGGACGTGCATAATTTTGGACAGATTAAGGACATGACCTGAAATAAATTGCATCCGGGAGTTGATTGGTTAAGAAAATATAAATAAAATAAATTATTTTATTACATAAACATTATAATATAAATAAATAAAATCATTAATCGATATTTGATTGCATTAAATAAATGTTTTTTATTATAACTAGCCATCGTATACGGACCATCCGTTCTCTGAGAGCAGCAGCATCACTTTATATCACTGGAGGTTACAATGAACTTTTCTTTGAGCTCCCTTTCTCGTTAGCAATTTTCTGTATAGTTCCGCGAGTCTTTTTTATCCTGCTCATTGCCTCATTGGCCTGCCTAATTTTCAGAATTTACAAATCGAACCTCTTGCATATCCCACTTAATGGACTGCTCTTTTTCTTGCTAATTCTTATGAATCATTTTCGTATAACTACCCCCCCCCCCTCCATCTCCTCACACCTATTCCCTTAAAACCCATACTGTATTTTTTCCTGGTAACCATACCTACAATTTGGCGCGGTCCAGAAGAAATCTCCCATAAATTTTGAAGTTAAAATTCAAATCGAAGAAATCTGATGGAAAATTGAATAAAAAACTGACAAATCCGTTTTTTTATTAAGAAATTTATTTTTTCTAAATATTTTCAATAATGGTTTCAAAATGCTCCATTCAATGCCGCTCATTTGATATATCACGCAAGAAAATCGAATGAGCCGTTTGGGAGTTAACTGCGTTGGAACAAGCCCCAAATCCCGATATTTCTGTTAATTGGAAAAAAATAGGTTCAGCCAAGTTTTCTTGCTTGCTCAGCTTGCTCTCAACTTGACTCTGAAATGGTGTAGGGAACAAGGACTTGAAGTGAACCTCAACAAGACCGTACTTATCCCATTTACAAGAAAAACGAAGCTTAACCTTCGGAAACCCTCCTTAAACGGAGTTGAAATAGATTTCTCATCAGAAGTTAAATATCTGGGGGTAATTCTAGACAAAAAACTCAACTGGAATAGTCATCTAAAGAACGTGACCACTAAGGCAACTAAAGCCTTAATGGTATGTAATAGATTAGTAGGGAAGAATTGGGGCCTCAAACCGAGGATAGTTCATTGGATCTACACCTCCATTGTACGACCAATGATGACTTATGGATCCTTTGTCTGGTGGACCAAAACTGACCAAAGAAAGGCCAGAGAAGCCTTAACAAAAATGCAAAGGTTGGCAATGCTAGCTATAACTGGGTGCAGGAGAACTACTCCAACTATCGCCCTGGAAACTATACTAGACTTGCCACCTTTGCATATCTACATAGCTGAGGAGGCAG